>JBBPRA010000209.1:0-41009 GCA_038092775.1 Boletus rubescentipes | reverse complement strand
CAGGTTGAGATGCGAGAGAACAACCCTCCGAACCCAGTGTAAGTCTTTTTTGCCTTCGCGCTACGCGCGAACTAATTAATTAATTAATTTTTGTCTGACCCCACCAGGAATGGACGGACTGCCCTCTTCAGGCTCTCCATTTGACCCAGCCATTATCTGTCCAACGCGCGTGGTGAATGCAGACTTTGCACCGAAATGCGAACATTTCGCGACTCGCATTGATTGTCTCCGGGAGGCGCGTCGTGCAACCATTTCTTGCTCGGGCGTTGCGCGTCTCACTGCCATCCAGAGCAGAGCCTATTCCCGACGTATCCCACCCGCTTACCCCACCACCGGCTGCACACGCCAGCGATGTCACTTCTTTCCCAGAGTCGAGCATTCCGAAACAACCGAAGAAGAGCAAAACGCCCCCTTCGAAACCCAAAGGAAAGAAACCGTCCCCGGTCACGCGGAAGTCCAAGTCCATGCAGATCGTCACCAGAGACTCTAAACGTCAGAAAAGCGTACGCAAAACCAAAACCAAGCATCACGTACCACAGGAACGCGTTCTTGACGGGAGTGGTTTCATCACAGATGGCTGGGGGAAGGATGGTGCGTCGCTTTATGGACATCTGAATGTGACTTAGTCCATTTTGTAGAGCTCGCGCCGCCGCCGTCAACGAAGCGTCGCACCGCGCCCAAGCTCCGGCATAGAAAGGACATCACGCCCGCAGTGTCTAATCCGTCGTCATCCGGTCGCGCACTTCCTCCGCATCGTACCCCTTATGTGCGCCGCACTGAAGGCTACATCTCTGAGGATACCGAACAGTGCGCCAATGTCCTTCGAGGTGCGTCACGAGGTGTAATCAATGACGCTCAACGAAACAATGTCTCGTAGATGTCGAATCACCTTCAGAACATAAACCTATCGCCCAGCTTGCGCATGGTCTCGACCGGGTATTGTTCAAGTCAGTGATGTTTTGATTCATCGGTTTCCCTTGTTCAACGTACATTATATCGGTACCCTTTTGAACGTTGTGGTCCCGCACTAGCCCAGGCGTATACTGGCTCCGAGATCCTCGTTCTCGCATTTACAACTTTACGCCATGGCTGGAATCAATACCCGCGGTCACCGATTTCGCTTTCGAGCGGGTGACAGGCTTCGTCAAGAGTTCGATGGACAACGTACGTGGCATTCGTCAGGATTTTCCATGCCTTTTGCCTTGTTTTCCTATGTGAACTCACGTTTGCGGATCGCCCAGGACCTTTGGAAGATTGCAAAACAACACAAACGGTCATTCGCAGGATCGACATCGTCGTTGACGGGTCTCTTAAGTCACTGTTATTTTTTGATTTCAGGAGACAAAGAAGTGGATACGAGTTCGCTGAGTCACGCGTTTCTCCACCAAGTGAGTATCCGGGGGACATTGGCACAGAGCCAGATCTCCCGGCTGATAAGGATCAATTCTATCCCCGCCATTGTCCGTGAGCTATTGACAGCTGACAATCGTCTATCAGCCAACGAATTTTACCCCCGGTCAACGTATGCCTACATCCGTGGTGCTCAATTACAAGGAAGGGGTGTGGCTAGTTGACTCTGATAAGACGGAAGAGTTGGCTGAGAAAAATGTACTGACATGGATGGTAAGCCCTATCTATTTTCATCTGTCGATCTTAGACTGCGGTGTGTAAGTTGCATACTGATAACAATTTAGGGAACGTTGCTGGAGAAATTTTTGACGGTTTCTGAAGGAGAGTTCAAGAAACTCTTACGTTCTTCCCCGGTTGTCGAGGAAGACTCTGATACGAGGCGAGAAGCATATCGGTATGCAATGGTGAGCGAGGTTTTGGTAGCCTGGATATTTTAGGTTATTCTAAAACTGTGCTCTTGCGATTCAACGTACTCAGTCCGATCGGTTCGTTATGCGCTCACAGCTCGACTGTGTTGACCCTCGACTCCCTGGAACTGGTGTCTTCGACATCAAGACGCGTGCTGCTGTGCCTATACGGTTGGACATCCTCAACTATGAGGTAATTTTTTCCTGTCAAGATGATGACTAGGATTGACGGCTGTGCAATGGTAGGAAAACTCGGGATATTTAATCAAGACACTAACAGGCCCTCTTGAGAGTTTCGAAAAGGAATATTACGACCTCATTCGAAGTGCTTTCCTGAAATACAGGTGAATTTGTCTCCCCTCGGATGTTGACCAAAAGGTCTGATTTGCTTCCATTCAGCTTTCAAGCACGCATAGGCAACATGGACGGCGTTCTAGTCGCATACCACAACACGGCGCGGATTTTCGGTTTCCAATATGTATCTCTCGAGGAGATGGAAGAGCGGATATACGGATCGGGGAATGGGATGCGGGTGTTTAACAAGTGCGTGTCGTTCCTCGAGAGAGTATTGGGCGATGTCGTGTCAATCTATGGGGAGCGGGTGGGTTTATTTCATTCTGCACTCGTCGTACCCCTAGAGGGGATTGTCGTCCCGACTGACACTGCATGCTCACCTCGATCCTTAGAGCGTCAGATGCACTTTCGAGACACGCGAGTTGAGCCAGGAGCTGAATGTCTGGATCCAGCCTGTCGAATGGGACGAAGAAGTAGAAGGGAAACCATGCCCAATCACGGAGCTCGACGTTCGAGTGGCGAGTTTCCTAGATGGCGAGGAGGTGAAAGGCGCCAAGGCGGTTTCAGACGGTCGTGGATGTGAGTGAGATTCCATACGCACCTTATGAACCTCACTCACCTGGACCTGTATGGCAGGGGTGCTCCACTGGACGTTGACGGAATCCGCGCTCGACGACGCCGAGATTCGTCGGCGACTCGAGGGCTCGCGCGATCGTCAGTTCAGGGCACTCAGCTTCCCTGCTGGCGTGGAGACAATCGAGGAGATGGAAAAGATGTGGGCCAAGATCGACTTTGGTGGCAAGCAGAGCACGCAAGAGATGACCGCTGTGATCGAGGGACTAGACTCGCACCCCAAGTGCGTTTTCGTTGGCCACTTTTTTCTGCCGGTTCTCGTTAACTGGAACGCTTGTTTATTTTTGCAGGGATGCTGTCACAAGTGAGCAACCAGTGGACGAGGAGAATGGCTCAACGTCTGAGCGGCAAGTATCAAGCCACGAAGGGAGCGACACGGTACATGCATCTTCGGAACAAGCAGCACGCGAACCGCACGGTCCATCCCCCTTTTCCTCCCCTTTTCTCAGCTTCCGCGAACCTGGCAAGAACATTAAAGAACTCCGTCAGCTTGCGCTTCAAGGTCGAGAAGAGACCTTGCGCGAGGAAGCAGAGGGTCGGGAGAAGGTCGTGTGGGGTTCAGTGGATGCGTGGCGGGATGCACAGGTGCGGCGGCAGGAGGGGGATGGGGAGTGTGTTGCATTGGGTGATGGGACGTTGCCCAGCGCAAGCGACCGATTGGAGTCTTGTGAGGTAGGTGGGGTGGTGGTGGGCGTGGGTGTGGGCGTGGGCGGTGGGGATGGGGGAGAGCTTGTGGAGGATGGGGTCGCGGCGGATGGATCTAAACTTGGGTTCACGCATGGCCCGGGAGAACGACATGTGGATAAAGGACGGAAAGATCATCTCTGATGATTATGCTAGACAAGGTCTGATGGCTCTCATCGAATTGGTTGGTGAGCGTTAAAGTCACGTCATTATCCCCGTGCAGACTACAGTAACTATATACATCAATCCCACTCATACTCATGTTGTGGCGATTCTATGCCCGAACACCAGCCGCTTTTTCCTCCAACTCGGATATCTGTCGCTGTTTTGCTTCTATTGCATTCCTGAGCTTCCGAATATCCATCTTGCATAAATGATCTTTGACAGCTTCGCGGTGTTCTGGACGAGGCGAAATAACACGGCTGTTGACTCAGAGTCCGTATCTTGGATACAGAGGTCAGTCCGAGAATGTGGAATCATCTTGAAAGGAGATACCGACATATGCCTTGGCCTCCAACATGTGTGTTGTGACGAGATTCTGGCCAAGGTAGGCGTTCATGGCATCCACAACGGCCTTCTTCACTCGGCTCTTTGCATCCATTGGGCCGCTGGTGGTGCTGGATACGACAAGATCGTCCACGTGAAAAAGAAAGTTGTCAAAGGTGACCCAGACATCTTTGGGAGGTGGAGTGCTATGCAATGAGGGAGGGAGAGATGTTTCGTTGTATTCTAGATTGATCGGACACGGCCACGGCCGGCCTCAGCACGCCCCCAACACTCACAGGAACCGGGTGAAGCTCTTCAATGGGCTACGAAGGCACTGTACTGGGTGCGCCGCGCAACGTCCAGAAGAATGGTTACACCATCGCACACAGTAACCTGACCGAGACCTCTCCATCATCGGGTTCGAGGTCGTGCCACTGGTAACAAGGAACCTGGTCGCTATAAAGGTACACTGGCATCTGTTTCCACTCGTGGTGGGTAATCTGGACCCTCCGCGTCCTTTGTACTGACCAACGTGTCTCGCTACTTGTCTTTCCCCCCGATTAGGTTGGCTACGACAAAGTCGTGTACATCATGCCGCCACCCATCCAACCCTTCGTACTACTGTCGGGTCAGCGATTCTACCTTTTCGGCCCTCGGGTATCTGCTCGCCGTACTAGTATCGTCGCAGGGTCCCGCCTGTTTCGAGTAACTAAAGGATGCATCGTCCGACGTGCACGACCCCCGTTGTCCAAGGCGCCGCTCGTGCTCCGTCGCTCCAAATCACTCATTCCACCGATAGCCAGCGGAGACCAATCCTGCCCGGCTCGTAAGAGAAGCTGGAACCTGTCAAGATTGCCTGGGTTATACCGAGGGGGTCTTTTGCTATGCAACGATCACCAAGACGCAGCGTTGTTGGGTGACATTGGGCACGATCTTGCACCTCTCAGGCTCGTCCGACGTTCGAGAGCTGTACGAGGTGGCAGGTGAGCCCTGCGTATCTGGTCACGGGAATTACCGATCATGGTGCAAGACCGGACAGACACCGGTGCAATACAAACCGACCAAGCGGCAATGAATGCAAAACGTCTCCAGGTTCTCATGGCACCACAATACGCAGTCATCAGGGAACCCCCCAGGTGAGTCACCAGAATAGGATGGCGGTTGCTGCCACTATTGCCGCCATGTTCAACCTGGTTCACTCTCGACTCTAGCAGACCTCGTGCCCCGGTACCTCGTCCGTGGTATTGCCCCTGAGCATCATAGCCACGAAATATGTTCCTCGTGTCGCAGGGCAACTCGCATGTACAGTTCCCTCTGATGACGATGATAGCTAAGGATTCATGCTGGTACTGTCGGCACTGCAAGGGGTGTTCGGAGGTGGTACTGTTCCAAGCCTATTGATCGTGTGCAGGTGGCTCAATGCTCCATACGAACATGACCTTGGCAACCGCAAGGGACGGTGATGAGGCTGGCCTTCACTGCTTCCACCATAACTGCGGATGTGTCATCGGACGTCTTTTAGCATGCCATCTCATCACCAGATCAACACCATCCCAAGACTCGACGTTTGGGAGCAAGTACCCCTAAGGTCTATCTTTGGTTTTCAGACATGGTACATGCGATGACTACCCTCTGTGTATAATCTGACATCACTTTGTCCAGGTGAACACTCATCGCACATCTCAGGTTCAACATCCCAGCAAGGAAGCGCTGCTCGGCGATGACTCGAACACGCGAGAAAAGCTTGTGTAGCGTGTGCATGTACTGATCTGGACCCGGACTTGTGAATCAAGATGGTTTTACTGCTTGAGCTTGTCAACTATGCCCGGACGACTTTCTGGCCGTTGTAAAGTACATGTTCCCGTCAAATGGATTGGTCGACCGGAAATAGGCGACTTGTATGGATATCAGGCGGATCGTTCGCGTTTCGTGTACAACCCCAACGACTTGTCCGGGTTCAACATACTGGCAGCCTCGACCGTAAAGATCATGCAGGATAATTGCAAGCCACCCTGCTAGAACAACAAACAGGTAATCCAAGGTTTGAACAGGAAAAGTATGTACCCGCGCGGACTAGTAAAGTATACGACACTGAATTCGGGCGAGTCGATGCTCGCAAGCGAGGTGCACAGACACATGCAGGTCTCCGCTGTGTCTTAATACTTGCCATACGAGAGGGTAGGTGGGGGCAGCATGACGAGCTGCAAGAGATGGTTGGGGGCCCACGGAGGGACAACAAATGGCTAACTCGACAGATATATTAAGAACGGCGTGGATGTGATGCGGCGAACACGCACCTTATCTATTGACTCCCACTACTGCCCTGCCAGATTGTGTCACTGAAAACCACTTTGACCATGACCGGTGGGTACTGACAAGATGGGGCGCGCATTGATGCTGATCATTCGACAAGAACACCGTGACCCACCAATTGAAATCGACGTCGGTAGCTGGATATATGCGATGACGTTCTCAGCGAATGGCGAGTATCTCATGAGCGGTGATCGAGGGGGGGTTCGAGTGTGGCGAGTGAAAGATGGGACACAAGTGGCAAGAATGGAAGCGAAGGATGTCCGCTGTCTCGCTGTGTCCAAGGATGGCCGATGGATCGCGGCGGGCACATGGGTGGGAGATATCTTTGTGTGGGATGCAAAGACGTACAAACAAGTCTTCAAGCACTGGGAGGATTCTCGCACCAACGGAGTCGATTTTTCGCCTGACTCGACTCATCTCGTCTCTGCATCGGACAACCGCACGGCCACCATCTGGGACATTCCAGCTGGCAAACGAGTACAAACCCTCCATCACGACGGTTTTTTGAGGACAGCGAAATACTCGCCGCAAGGGGATCGAATCGCGACAGCGACCCCTGATTCTATTCGAACCTGGGACAGCAAAGATGGTCGCTTCAAGTTGCTTCTGGACATCAGAGTAGGAGTGACCCCGTTCTACAACACTGGTCTCCTCTGGTCCAACAACCACCTCTTCGTTATTTCTGGCAGTCATATCCAGCAAATCGATGCATCTATAGGATCAGTAGTCTCGCAATGGTCAGTTCCCGAAAGCCACTATTACTCGTGCATTGCCTTGCCGAAGCACGGGGAGTTTATCGCACACTCTGCAAATCGTACCGTCACATTTTGGGATACGTCGTCGCATACCCAGCTCGGTCACATCCGACACTCTCAGGACATACGTTCCACCGCACTCTCTGCAAATGCTAAGTTTATCGCAATTGGTGAGGCGGGAAGGAAAGTCTGTCTGTCCCGCATGATCGTAAGTGTCTTGTTTCGTTCGATTGTGGAGCATACAAGCAACTCTGATCCATTTACACATAGAATTCAGACCCTTTTTCTCGTCCACACCCAAGATTCAAGGAGCCAGTCATTAAAATCGATGACGCCGCGCTCAATTCATGGAGGCTCAATCAACTCGCAGACGCGGAAGTATCATTGACCGAAGTCATCTGCAACTCTCAGATTCCAGCTCACCATGCACTCGCTAGTCGAGCTCTCGTGCGAGCACGTCTGCTCCAGTGGGATCAGGCCATTTCCGATGCTACAGAGGTGTCTCTTTATCTCCTCTCTCACGCGCTGATACTAATTCACATCAAGTCCATCAAAATTGAACCATCTGTTATTGGCTACATCGCAAAGAGTATGGCGCTCGCTGGAAAGGGGGAAAAACACAAAGCATATCGGGCGTGCGACATCGCGTTCGGGCGTTTCCATTCGACTCACGTTACATTTCTGCTTCTGGTCAAGGTGTGTATCCCACGTGCTTCTTGGTCGCGCTAAGCCGCTCATATCGCTTAGGCTATCATTGTGTTTATGACTGGGGAGCACGACGACGCGATATCCCGCGTAGACGACCTCATCGATACGGTGCGATTCAACTCAATATGCTACGCGGTCCAGGCACGTGTATAGCGCGCACCCACACGATGAATATCACCACTGATGTTTCTAACAGGGATACATGCTTCTTCTCCTCGGAAACTCTCGCATGGCGAGTGGTAACTTCAACGATGCAATTCAATTGTTCCAGCGTGCGCAAGACCACAGCCAATACTTGAGCCAATGCGATACGAGTTCAGCACTGTTTGTAGTCTCACTGGTGAGCGATCTGATGCCTACTAGTATATTCATGTACTGAAACCGCTCGCGATCTTTAAAAGATATCTGGATGGAATTTTGATGAATTTAACATGATGGTTCGACAGCGTCTCTGTGATGCGCTGCATGCAGCCGGTCGCATCAACGAGGCAGGCGAGGCACTACTGAATCTAGTCAGCTTCGTCGACGAAGATGTCTATATGGCCGAACCCGTCATTTCCTGGTTTTCTGGTAGGTCACGTTGCCTTGTTCCTTCGCTATACAGTCGACATTCCGCAACAGATTTCCTGCAACGATGTCTCTCCACTGAAAACAGTTATGACACAACCCTCCCCACGCCGCCATTGAACGAGTGGGTAAAATTACAATTGAGAGGGTGTTCCTGGAACGATGCCTTGGCTGCCGCTCATGATGTGAGTATCACCCTTTGTTCTGGAATCCCTCGTTGGCCTGACGCTCTGTTGGTTTGCAGTTCACGACCCCGAGATTCGCAATTTATCAGGCCCTTTGTGATCATCTCGAAACGCTCGGCCAGGTAACGGCTGCGACCGAGTGTTTCCACCAGATGAACAGCGAATTAGGGGAAGAAGTAAACCTACAGGCCGAGCAGGCAGAGTGGATTGTTGGTGAGTGTTATTGCATACTGTTTAGGTTTATCTGACTACTTTTCAGGCTCCAGGCAGCGTCTCTCCACGAAGCTCGAGCATCTCGGAGACACTGCAGTGACAGCACAGAGACTCGGCGAGGCTATTTCTGTGTATTCATCTGCACTTTTGCTCGAGCCAGCTGCACCATCCGGCCTCCTCATCAAGCGAAGCAAGGTATATGTAGCCAAAAGTTTATGGGAGAAGGCTTTAAATGATGCAAACGAGGTGTGTCCCTTTTTCTTACTCTGGTCTGATCTCGTCGATGCAAGGTCATCAGGCGATCATGCTCGATCCATCGTCCCCATGGGGCTACGAGAGGAAGCACGCAGCTTTACACGGGGCAGGACGTTATGACGATGCCATAAATATGTTCGAGGCGATGCTTTCGCAGATATCGCGGTCGCCTGATCCAGATATCTGTGGTGGGTACATCGACATCGTGCTGAGTGTATCCAATTATCTTGTGCTGTAGAACGCCATCGGGAATATGTAAACCCAGAACAGACCAAGACGGCCATTCGTGCGTCCATTGAGCACGCAATCCGGGATTCCCCGCAGGTTCTCGTTCACACTCCTACCGGTCGCCTCTTCGACAAGTCTGGCCAAGCGTGCTCATTCGAATCACAACCAATCTTTCGGGAGCTGATTTCCTCCATGACAACACATATTGATCATGCCCGCATCGAGCGCGAGGTTGCAGAGTACTACCGTTACGCTACGTTTTCACACAAGTGGGAAGACAACGAACCACTGTTCGAGAACGTCATACGCATCGTCGTGTACGAGCTTGAAGAATCTCTCACGCACAACAAGCTACAAATGTTTTGCAAGATCGTCCGCGAGTCTGGGTTCCGCTGGGCATGGAGTGATACATGCTGTATCAACAAAGCTGATCACTTTGTGCTCCAAGAGGCCCTCGTGTCGATGTTCAAGTGGTATGAGGGTTCTGCGCTGACGATAGTCTTACTCCATGGCGTCCGCTCGCCGTCGAAGCGTGGTGAACTGGTGCGGAGCATCTGGAACACCCGGGCATGGACATTACAGGAATATCATGCTTCCAAGGTTGTCCGATTCTACACGGAAGACTGGAAGCCGTACCTGGACTTGGACATTCCCAATCATAAGGAGTCACCTGAGATCATCTCTGAGATGGAGGAGGCAACCAGAGTTTCCTCCCGAGCCTTGATGGCACTCCGACCAGGCTTAGATGACATTCGGGAGAAGCTTCGACTTGCTTCGACACGGCAAACGACACGGGTCGAGGACGCAGCTTATTCGTTACTGGGAATATTCTCAATGTCGTTGGGGGTTGTATATGGTGAAGGGGACAAGGCTCTCGGGCGGTTCTTGGCACAAGTACTCGCAAGCTCGGGAGATACGAGCATCCTTGCATGGACCGGGCAGCCAGGGAGCTTTAATAGTTGTCTCCCTTCCAAAATCATTGCATTCGACCAACTTCCGACATCGCACATCCCACCTGTCCTTGAACATGCCGAGATGGATGGGACCATTTCCAGGTTGCAGAGTTCTCCACTCAATTCAACCTTGATCATGAGGTTATACGATCAACTCCAAGACCTCCCTGTACCGTCATTTGTAGGACAGCGGATGAAACTTCCGTGTCTCAGCTTCAAACTCGGGCCTTTATCGGCTACTCGGAGCATGTCGGGACATGGCTTCCGCGCACAGACGGCCATCGGGGTTGTGGAGATGAGGACTGAGGAAAATCTCTCCCGATATGGTTCTCTCTACCTCGTCCACCCTTGGATCGACTTTCTCCTTAACCGACAGCCCGTTGGAAGTGGAAGTATTGTGGAGATGATACCCGAAGAGAATGAAGACGATCGATCTTCTTCAATGGGCGACTTATCGTTATCCACCGGCCCTCCCCATATCACGTTGCCAACCCCACAAACTCGAGCGTCGCGGCTCGTTGCTCGCCTTGGGCGACCATTCGGTATACAGCTCGCAATATCCCGTCGAGAAGGAGCGTCTCTCAGGCCCCCTTCGTCTCTATCCCCTTTGGAAATGCAGATGCGAGCCTTGCAACTCATCGCACGTTTGAGACAGCCATTTGGCGCGCTGTTGCTTACACCTCACCCTCGCAGTATGGCAGCATATAGGAGGGTCGCTGCGGAGAGTTTGATCACCATGCAGGTCGAAGAGATCACGCCGACAATGTTGGACAAGCTAATAAACAGCGTACGCACGCTGGACGTGCTGTAGCCATGTGCGATTGATGCGCGATGTTGTGCGCTTATCCCTCCAAAATCACTTATCTCGATTCGGTTCCCGTTTGTCCTGTACTGCACTGATCATGGTTTACATTCTTGAAACCAATTTTCAATGTCAGTTGAATAATATCCGTTGCTGACAACCACTAGCACATTTTTGAATTATGACGTGTAGTACTACTATACTATCATGATAGTTACCGACGATCATACTGCGAGTCCGGAGGACGCAGGGCCCGGGGCGAGCGTATTGAGCTAGGTATCGTCTAGCTGCAATGGCGACTGGTGACGGTCGCTTCCTCTGGGCTGGGCCTCATCTCACGTGATCTTACTCAAACTTCGCTCCCTCAAAGTCGCTCCCTCAGTACATCTATGTGTATATGAGCTACTGTGTCGACTGGGGGTCCGAAGGGTGCGTGAGACGGCCCACAGATGGACGGATGGGCCTGAACTTCGTTCAAGTTAATTTGCGGATGAGTCCAACGAGACCCTCCGAGGAAGTGCTGCTCGGTGGTGACTTGAACACATGGGAAAAACTTGTGTAGCGTGTACATGTACTGATCTGAACCCGGACTGGCGAATCAAGATAATTTACTGCTCGAATTCGTCAACTTGAATCACACCTGGACGACTTACCCGTCGTTGTAAAAGTACACGTTCCCGTCAAATGGATTGATCGACGGGAAATAGGCGAATAACCTGTATGGATATCGTGCGGATCGTTCACGTTCGTACTGAGTTGCCCGGGTTCAAAATACTGGCAGCCTCGACCATAAAGCCGATGCTGGATAATCGCAAGCCATCCTGCTAGAGAAACAAGCAAGTGCATTTCGGAATCCGAGGCGACCAACCTAGTTCCGCACGCAAAGGCTAGGTGCTTCACGCCGCTTGAAAGAGCATTAGTCTGCTACCCATTTGGGTCCCCATCGTGGCAGGAGATGATAGTACTCGACACTCCCGAGAAAACTTTGACCTTGACGCCAACCACATCCGCGCGTGCTCTATCCATGACGACGAGGATGTCACCTCATATGATCTCCTTGCCGTTGACAGAACAAATCAACAGCATCGCGGTTTATGCGTTAGACAACGACGCCTCATCGTCGTCATGGGGTGGTTGGTGTTGGGATTCTGCCAGCGCATTGCATAGGGCAATAGCAATTTGCTGCCGTATCTTCCTCATCATAATGTTCCCCAAGTATTGGTATTGTTGAAACGTTGTCAATGATGAGTGATGATAATCATTTGAATCTCCGACGCGTACACGCGTCGCTCATCATCTGCACCCGTCGACCTAACCTCCACCATGTCCGTCACCCTCACAGACGACTAAACGCCCCTCGCGTTCGAAGCCGGACGGTCTCTTAGACGTGCCGGGACCAACTTCGTTGACGCCGACCCCACCAAGGGCGCAATCGTGCTCTCCAACAGCGATGACGATCTCTTGCACTTTGCATGGAAAGAACACGCGACAGGGATGTTCGGCGAAGACTCGATCCTCCTCCCCGGCGATGCGATCCTTGAGAAGGTGACGCAGGCACCAGGTGGCAGAACGGTTCGAGAGTTCCGACCAGAGGCACTTTGTGAATCAAGTCGTCTTGACCCAACCCAATTATACTTGACGGGGACATAGTTCTGGATGCAGGTGATACCGCTCGATGCGCGCGTGATGACGATGAGTGATCTGACGGACCGTTTAGGATGCTGCGTCTAGTCGGGACTCCGAGTTCGTACATAATCTCAATAAATTGCTCACGGATCCAAGGGTCATTCCTGTCTAGACGGCCAAGTCCCAGACGTCCACGTCGACGCCGGGTGCATTTACCTCGCAGACATCTGCCACGTCGTATGTGACACGTTGCAATGTCCTTATCCAGCATCTACTCACTTTCTTTCAAAGTCTGGCAACACGCCCGCGTCAGTTCCTTCGAGCACGACACCCAAACAGTTTGCGCGTCTTCGCGCGCTCGTCACCTCCATGGACGCCAACACACGCCCAACTTCAGGTCCGTAACCTCATCTTCTCATTCTCTTTGCGACTCACCACGTCCCTTTATACCAGATGACGAAGTCCCACGGACTGAAATCCTTATACCCTCCAATCTCCTCCCACTCTTCACCTCTCGTCCGGGGCTCCTGTCCTCCCTTTTCCCCTACCTTCCCCCAGAACTGTTACCCTCTGGCGATGAGCCGTTGACACCTCAGCAAACAGCTCAACTCACGGAAACGCTCCAGCGTACCATAAACTCACCTCCGTTCCGCGCTACAGTCGCCCAGCTCGACAGGGCACTCAGGACCGGAGCACTGGGAGGGTTCATTAGGAGCCTTGGTTTACCAGAGAGCGCAGGCAACGGGGTTGGCGCATTTTTAAGGACGATCGCGGAGCAAGCGAGGGAAGGACAGGGGGGAAGCGGACAAGAGGATGGAAGAGGACTAGATGCCTGTTGTGGTCTATGGCACTGTTGTGCCTATATGCGCCTGATGGAATCATCTGTTGCATCGGGAAAGGACATAAATTGTTAGCGAAGATGGTGCATATACAGTGCGGGGTGAGACAATGTAGGACGTGAGGTGATCACCGCAGGAAATATATCGGATAATCGCAGAACGCAAGATCCCAAGTTCCCCCCAACATACATTGATGTAGATATCAGTGACCGCGCTGTCAACCAGCGCAGTACAATGTCATATGTCGGCTCGGTCGTCACCCGCCACCCGCATCACTTTAAAACTCACAGGTTGTGCTGGCTTCGCATTGAATACTGATGAAGAAATGATGAGCAACATTTAAATTCAATTGCAAGCCACCCTGCTAGAACAACAAACAGGCAATCCAAGGTTTGAACGGGAAAAATCCCCGCGCGGAAGGAGTAAAGTACACGACACTGAACTCGGGCGAATCGATGCTCGTGAGCGAGGTGCACGGACACATGTACGCTCCGCTGTGTCCGGATATTTGGCATATGAGAGGGCAGCATGACGAGCTGCGAGAGATGGTTGGGAGCCCGCAGAGGGACGACCAACGGCTGACTCGAGAAAACTGAATTCATCGAGCAGATGACACCACTGATTCTTGAGAAAGTATAGTGACCTCGGACCTCGTTATGTGCGTGCACCATTTCGTGATGGGGATGGAGGAACGGTTCGTTTGTGGCTTGGGCGCCAAATGTCAGTTATATTAAAAGCAACGTGGATGCAATGCGGCGAAGACGCACCTTATCTACTCCTACTATTTCCCTGCTAGATCGTGTCACTGAAAGCCACTTTGATCATGACCGGTGAGTACTGACAAGATGGAGCGCGTGTTGACGCTGATCATTCGACAAGAACACCGTGACCCACCAATTGAAATCGACGTCGGTAGCCAGGTATATGCAGTGACGTTCTCAGTGAATGGCAAGTATCTCTTGAGCGGCGGTAAAGAGGGGGTTCGAGTGTGGCGAGTGAAAGATGGGACCCAAGTGGCAAGAATGGAAGCGAGATATGTCAACTGTCTCGCTGTGTCCAAGGATGGTAGATGGATCGCAGCGGGGACATACTTGGGAGAGTTATTCGTGTGGGATGCAAGGACACACGAACAAGTCTTCAAGTACAATGAGGATTCCGCCATCAAGAAGGGAGTCGACTTTTCGCCCCACTCGACTCGGCTTGTCTCTGCATCGGAAAACCGCACGGCCACCATCTGGGACGTTCCAACTCGCCAACGAGTACAAACACTAAAACACGTCAATTTTTTGAGGGCAGCGAAATACTCGCCGCAAGGGGATCGAATCGCAACAGCCACTGTAGATTCCATTCACGTCTGGGACAGCAGAGATGGTCGCTTACTCCTGGACATCAAAGTAGGAGTGACCACGTTCTACAATACTGGTCTCCTCTGGTCCAACAACCACCTCTTCGTCATTTCTGGAAATCGTATCCAGCAAATCGATGCATCTACAGGATCAGCAGTCTCGGCATGGTCAGTTCCCGTCAGCGACTATCGCTCGTGCATTGCCCTGTCGAAGCACGGGCAGTTTATCACATGCTCCACAAATCATTTCGTCACACTTTGGGACATGTCGTCGCATACCCAGCTCGGTCGTATCCAACATCCTCAAGACATACGTTCCATTGCACTCTCTCTAGATGACAACTTTGTCGCACTTGGTGGGATAGAAGGGAAAGTCATTATCAACAATCTGTCTAGCATCATTGTTAGTGTCTTGTTTCGTTTGATTATGGAGCCTACAAGCAACTCTGATCCATTTGCACGTAGAATCCGATCCCTTTGTCTCGTCTACGCCCGACATTCAAGGAACCGGTCATTGAGATCGATGACGCCGCGCTCAATTCATGGAAGCTCAATCAGCTCGCGGACGCGGAAGTATCATTGACTGAAGCCATCCGCAGCTCTCAGAGTCATCATACACTCGCTAGTCGAGCTCTCGTGCGAGCACGTCTGCTCCAGTGGGATCAGGCCATTTCCGATGCTACAGAGGTGTCTCTTTATCTTCTCTCTCGTGCGCTGATACTAATTCAGATCAAGTCCATCAAAATCGAACCATCCGTGATTGGCTACATCGCGAAGAGTATGGCGCTCGCTGGAAAGGGGGAAAAACACAAAGCATATCGGGCGTGCGACATCGCATTCGAGCGCTTCCATTCGACTCACATTACCTTTCTCCTTCTGGTCAAGGTGTGTATCCCACGTGCTTCTTGGTTGCGCTAAGCCACTCATATGGGTTAGGCTATCATTGTGTTTATGGCTGGGGAGCACGACGACGCGATATCCCGCATAGACGACCTCATCGATACAGTGCAGTTCAACTCAATGTGCTACGTGGTTCAGGCATGTATATGGCGCGCACCCACACGATGAATATCACCACTGACGTTTCTAACAGGGATACATGCTTCTTCTCCTCGGAAACTCTCGCATGGCGAGTGGTAACTTTAACGATGCAATTCAATTGTTCCAGCGTGCGCAAGACCACAGCCAATACTTGAGCCAATGCGATACGAGTTCAGTACTGTTTGTAGTCTCACTAGTGAGGGATCTAATGCTTGCTAGTATATTGATGTACTGAAACCGTTCGCAATCTTTAACAGATATCTGGATGGAATTTTGACGCATTCAACATGACGGTTGGACAGCGTCTATGTGATGCGCTGTACGCAGCCGGCCGCATCAAGGAGGCAGGCGAGGCACTACTAAATATAGTAAGCTTCTTCGACGAAGGCGTCTATATGGCCGAATCCGTCATTTCCTGGTTTTCTGGTAGGTTATGTTGCCTTGTTCCTTCGCTATACACTCGACATTCCGCAACAGATTTCCTGCAACGATGTCTCTCCACTGAAAACAGTTATGACACAACCCTCCCCACGCCGCCATTGAACGAGTGGGTAAAATTACAATTGAGAGGGTGTTCCTGGAACGATGCCTTGGCTGCCGCTCATGATGTGAGTATCACCCTTTGTTCTGGAATCCCTCGTTGGCCTGACGCTCTGTTGGTTTGCAGTTCACGACCCCGAGATTCGCAATTTATCAGGCCCTTTGTGATCATCTCGAAACGCTCGGCCAGGTAACGGCTGCGACCGAGTGTTTCCACCAGATGAACAGCGAATTAGGGGAAGAAGTAAACCTACAGGCCGAGCAGGCAGAGTGGATTGTTGGTGAGTGTTCTTGCATACCGTGTTGGTATAGTCGTCATCTGTCTGCTTCCTTTTAGAATTCAGGCAGCGTCTCTTTAGGGAACTAGAACATCTCGGAGATACCGACATGAATGCCCAGCGACTCGATGAGGCAATTTCCGCATATTCATCCGCACTTTCACTCGAGCCAGCTGCATCATCCAGGCTCCTCGTCAAGCGAAGCAAGGCATATGTAGCCACAAGTTTATGGGAGAAGGCTTTAAATGATGCAAACGAGGTGCGTTCCTTCTTCTTACTCTGGTGTGATCTCATCGACGCAAGATCATTAGGTGATCACGCTCGATCCGTCGTCTCCATGGGGCTACGAGAGGAAGCACGCAGCTTTACACGGGGCAGGGCGTTATGACGATGCCATAAACACGTTCAAGGCGATGCTTTCGAGGATATCGCAGTCGCCTGATCCAGATATTCGTGGTGGGTACATCGACGTCGTGCCGAGTTTATCTAATTATCTTGTGTTGTAGACCGTCATCAAGCATATGTAAACCCAGAACAGATAAAGGCGGCCATTCGTGCGTCCATTGAGCACACAATCCGGGATTCCCCGCAGGTTCTCGTTCACACTCATACCGGTCGCCTCCTCGACAAGTCTGGCCAAGCGCGCTCGTTCGAATCACAACCAATCTTTCGGGAGCTGATTTCCTCCATGACAACACATATTGATCATGCCCGCATCGAGCGCGAGGTTGTAGAGTACTACCGCTACGCCACGTTTTCACACAAGTAGGAAGACAATGAACCACCGTCATACGCATTGTCGTGTACGAGCTCGAAGAGTCTCTCACGCACAACAAGCTACAAATGTTTTGCAAGATCGTCCGCGAGTCTGGGTTCCGCTGGGCATGGAGTGATACATGCTGTATCAACAAGGCAGATCACTTTGTGCTCCAAGAGGCCCTCGTCTCGATGTTCAAGTGGTATGAGGGTTCTGCGCTGACGATAGTCTTACTCCGTGGTGTGCGCTCTCCGTCGAAGCGCGGCGAACTAGTGCGGAGCATCTGGAACAGTCGGGCATGGACATTACAGGAATACCATGCTTCCAAGATCGTCCGGTTCTACACAGAAGACTGGAAGCCGTACCTGGACTTGGATATTCCCAACCATAAGGAGTCGGCAGATATCATCTCAGAGATGGAGGAGGCAACCCGTGTTTCAACCCGAGCCTTGATGGCGCTCCGACCGGGTTTGGACGACATCCGGGAGAAGCCTCGACTTGCTTCGACACGGCAAACGACACGGGTCGAGGACGCAGCTTATTCATTACTGGGAATATTCTCAATGTCGTTGGGGGTTGTATATGGTGAGGGGGACAAGGCTCTTGGGCGGTTCTTGGCACAAGTACTCGCAAGCTCGGGAGATACGAGTATTCTTACATGGACCGGGCAATCAGGGAGCTTCAACAGCTGCCTCCCTTCCAAAATCGCTGTATTTGATCAACTTCCGACATCGCACATCCCAGCTCCCCTCGAACGTGCCGAGATGGATAGGGCCATTTCCAGATTACGGAGTTCTCCATTCAATTCAACCTTGATCATGAGGTTATATGATCGACTCCAAGAACTCCCTGTACCGTCGTTTGTAGGACAGCGGATGAACCTTCCGTGTCTCAGCTTCAAACTCGGGCCTTTATCGGCTTCTCGCAGCGCATTGGGACATGTCTTCCGCGCACAGACAGACGTTGGGGTTGTGGAGATGAGAACCGAGGAAGATCTTGCCCGATATGGATCTTTGTACCTCATCCACCCTTGGATCTACTTTCTCCTCGACCCACAGCCTGTCGGAAGTGTAGTAGATATGATGCTCGAAGAAAATGAAGATGATCGGACTTCTTCCATAGGCGACTTGCCGTTGTCCCCTGACCCTTCCAGTATCGCACTGGCAACCCCACAAACCCGAGCGTCTCGGCTGGTTGCTCGCCTTGGGCGGCCATTCGGTGTACGACCCCCAACAATCGTCAAGAAGGAGCGTCTCTTCCACCCCCTTCAGACACACCACTTTCCCGAGTCCCTTCATTACCAGTATCCCTCAGACCCCCTTCGACTCTATCGCCAATGGAAGTACAGATGCGAGCCTTGCAAGTGATTGCTCGACTGAGACAACCGTTTGGTGCGCTGTTGCTTACACCTCTTCCCGGCAATGTAGCAGCATATAGGAGGGTCGCTGCGGAGAGTTTGATCACCATGCAGGTCGAAGAGATCACGCCGGCGATGTTGGACAAGCTGGTGAACAGCGTACGCACGCTGGACGTGCTGTAACCATGTACGAATGGTGCGCGATGCTGTACGCACATCCCCTTTCCCCACATCACCCGTTTCTATCTTTTTTCTCGTTTGTACTGCATTGATGTGGTCTACATTCTTGAAACCAATTCCCAACGTCAATTGAATAATATCCGTTGCTCACAACCACTGGCACATCACATCTTTGAATTATGACGTGTAGTGCTACTGTACTATTCTGATAGTTACCGATGATCATGCCGCGAGGCTGGAGGACGCAAGGCTCAGTGCATTGAGCTGGGTATCATCCAGCTGCAACGGCGACGGTCCCTTCCTCCGGGCCGGGCCTCATCTCACGTGATCTTACTCGAACTTCACTAGAGTCATACGTTCGACCACGCTACTTATCTTTCCCCCTGATCAGGTTGGTTATGACAAGCCGCCATCAGGGCGCCAGTCGACGTAAACTGCCGCGTCGCCATGTTCTCTTGCATCCGTCAAGACAACCAAAAAGGAGAAAGAACATAAGGATAGCGGGATTGTGACTGACCAGTACTAACCCGTGGAGTCCTCAACACCAATCAGGGTCCAGTGGAGAGTATCCGATGACAAGCGCGATGCCATTCCCTCTCCACTGATCCAGGCTACATACCTTCACACCCAAACTCCACATACACCCGCCATCATAAGTGGTTCTCTTGCGGTTCTCCGGAGCGTGTTTACGCCTTTCTAGATTCCATATAGGGTTCGCAAGCACGTGGATCATCTCGTAGAGCCACATTCGCCGCGCTTGGATCGCATAAATAGCCTTCTTTTCTTTTCTTTTCTTCCGGTCCGCTCTCGCTAGGTTCACCATGTCCGCCGGCGACGCACAGGCAGAAACTGGAATACTTGGTGGCGACCGTGGCTCCCAGGACTCTGGGTCACAGCAGCCTGCGATATTCGAACGCCCGACAGGATGGCGACGAGTCTACTACCATCCAGTTCACCAGGTCGCCCTGCTAGGCTTCGTCTGTTTCATGTGTCCCGGCATGTTCAACGCGCTCACCGGCCTCGGCGGAGGTGGACAACTGAATACAAAGGATCAAGCAAACGCCAATGCCGCGCTATATGCCACATTTGCCTTCTTTGCCTTCTTCTCCGGGTAAGTCGGCGGTTGTCTGCGGTGAACGGAAAATGACTCACTTTTTGTGAAAGCACGATCAACAATTTGCTTGGTTCACGACTGACCCTCGTGTTGGGGACATGGGGATACTCTTTATACATCGCTTCTTTCTTGTATGGGTCCTTCTTTACGTTGGCTTCAACAGTTTCCCTCACTTGGCCATTAGAGTTGTGAATATTTACCCCGACGCAGGTGCATTCGTCGTCACCGCAGGCGCTATTCTTGGTGTTTTCGCTGCGTTTTTATGGACTGCACAAGGTTCCTTGATGATGGCCTATCCGACCGAGGCTCAGAAGGGAGCTTTCATTGGTATATTCTGGGCAATTTTCAACTTGGGCGGTGTTGTTGGTTCTACGGTCGCATTTGGGCAGAGTTTCAACTCGACGGCGAGTTGAATTGTCCCGTAATGTCATCCAAAGGCTCATTTATTTTTGCAGGCTGGCTCAGGTATGCTTCAACCCGTCATCTAACAACTGATGTTCATTTTCTCGACCTCAGTTGGGAACGGGACCTACGTGAGTATCGTGATATCTACAAGTGAAAATACGAGGAGTTGACGAATCATTTTTGTAGATTGCTTTCTTGATCCTTACCTGTATCGGGATCCTCCTTTCGGTTTTCATGGTCGATCCACACAAGATGATCCGTACCGATGGCACGAGAGTGACCATAACCAACCATCCTTTTTGGAAAACTGAATTCGTCAGCCTCTTTGTCGCCCTCAAAGAAGATCCATGGATCCTATCGCTTTTCCCCATGTTCTTTGCCTCCAACTATTTCTTCACCTGGCGTCAGTGTTTCACCTTCCATCTGCCGCTGTTTTGCACTTGTCAGAAGCTAATTCTTAACGCTTGTGGATGACACAGAATTCAACGATTATAATGGCGCCATCTTCACTATTCGTGCACGTGGATTGAACAATTTCGTGTACTGGACGGCTCAGATCTTTGGTTCCCTCTTCATCGGCTACGTCATCCTCGACCAAAAACGATACCGTCGAAGAACCCGCGCCTTTGTTGGATGGCTCCTCGTCTTTGCGATGGTCTTCATCGTACACACGTGGGCCTACTTCTACCAAAGGTAAGCGGAAAACGATACCCACGTGGTCTCAAAAAGCTATGCCATCTAATCACGACCCCTCCGCCAGAACATACACACGCCAGAGCGTCTCGCCAGCGACCAACATCGATATTTACAGCCAAGAGTACCCGGCACACGTATGGCTCATGCTCTTTTACGGCCTTCTCGACTCCATGTGGCAAACGTATGCCTACTGGCTCATGGGCGCCATGTCCAATGACCTCGCCAAGCTCTCCGTGTTCACCGGATTCTGTGAGTGATCACGGTCGTCCACGTCAAGATGCACCGTACGCTCACCTACCCCCTCGCACCAGACAAGTCCCTCCAATCCTGTGGTTCGGCAGGTGTATGGCGTGCCGACGCCGTCGGGTTACCGTGCGTCGCCTGCATATCTCTCAAGCCATACACGACCCGACTTGTTGACGTGATCCCTTCGTGTTGACTCGGATGCTTGGGACGATGACAGGTACATGCACATCTTCCTCTCGACGTGGGCGTTGACCACGGCCGGTATGGTGTGTGCCCTCCCGATGGTCTATTTCCGCGTGACAGAGCATACGGCGGGGACCGAAGCGGTGAAGTGAGCGCTGTCGTCGTCTGGCGTACATGTGTCGTTCTGGCTGCTCATCCTTTCTTTCCTCCTGCAGCATGCGCGTGGAAGGCGACAAGTCGCCACTTTAGCGAGCGTAATGAGATCGCCGATATGCATTGACGACAATGACGAATCTGGTTCACGATGGACAGGGTAGCTCGGGTGCTGGTTTTGTGGCATGTACAGGACATAATTACGGACCGTACCAAACCCGTCGTGCATCATTCATAATCCCAAGGAGATTTGGGACCTGCCAAGACACCGTCCGATGGTCAGCTCAATAGATGGAATGATGCTCTGTGGATTTGAGATGTACGGGACAAGAAAAAGGGGCGATCGTCAACCGATATAATAAATATGGGGTAGAAGACAGTGCAAAAGCGATCCCAAGAAACTTCTTTCCCGAAAGCCTGTTGACCGACGACGTACAAAGAGGAGAAAATCCAAAAGGGATTAAACCACAAGGGAAAGAGAAATTTGAAATTTGAAAAAGGACCTGAAACGCCCCCAGAGAAGCCACGTTGACTTGCCCATGGCGTGCACCTCCCTGGCCCCATGTCCAAATGTCGGACACTCATCCCCTGATTTTGGTGCCCAAAAACCCCTCGCCTTCCGCACCATCCCCATCCCCTTCGCCCTGACCCTGACCTTCCCCTTTACCGTCGCCTTCGCCTTCACCCTCGCCTTCGCCCTCGCCTTCACTTTCCTCGACTTCCACAGCTTCCTCGATCCTGGGAGGGCTTCCTTCACCTCTGCGCTCCTCTCGCTGCATTTCGTCGCGCATGACGGCCACATCGTGATCCACCTTGGCAGCGACTCGATCGATACCTGCTTCCGCGAGCGACACGTGTACACGATGTTTCGCGAGATGCGCGGACCGTTTAGGAGGTCGTTTGAGACGACGACGCGCGACCATGACAGGGACGGAACACCGCTACTCCCCGAATCCACATTGTCGAGGCGTTACGTGAACACAGACATGGGGAGCGTCGTCATCGAGCGCGACGACACGCGAAAGCAGAGGTGAACCATTGAACAAACGCCATCAGAGGACAACCGAATGGAAAAAGAAGCGAGAACGAAAAACAATGTTAACAATGAGCATTTAGACAGAAAACGTGAAATAACACCTGGATGAGATAGTGCGATGTCGACCCGAGGAGGATACTAGGATTTCGTGATCATGAGTACACAGCATCAGCAAGAATCAGGTTGAGACGTACCCCTTGAGCTGGCTTAAGCCGCGCGAGCCGACGATCAACATGGTGGGCTGGTTGTGATCGACAATGTCGAGGAGCATATGGCGGGCATTCTTGGCGTGCCAAGCTTGGCACGAAACGGAGACGTGTAACCTGGTCCGCTGAAGGAGCGATGTCGCTTGACGGAGGAGAATATAGGCAAGTCCTTGACGCTGTGAGTCGGGTAAGAAGCACGATCGGAAGCCAAGAGGGATACCATCGCACCTCCTGTTGGCTACGCAACTTCGTCGCCCGGTCGGCAGGGTTCGGAGTTAGCGGGTCAACTAGCGGTAATCACCAGACCCTGGTCAACAAGTTATCACCATCCAAGTAATAAGACCCACCCTTGTTCTCGTTCTCCACTACGGTAATGATGAGCCTGTAAGAGCGTTGGGTACATATTCAAATGGGGATGAGTTGGAGAAACGTACAATTCATCACCATCACGAAGCACCGTTCCAATACCCCACTCAACGGCATATCTACTTTCGTCGCTGAGATCACTTGCAACGATGTATTTCCTCTTTCTTCTTCCCGAGGACTCGGGGTGGCCTTGTGTGACCGTAATTGTGCACCGGTCACGTTGGAACAAAGGTCGCGAGGTGGAAAGCGGAAGAAATTCATGATTCTTAGATTTTCTTCTCTTTGGAGCGCCACGCTTCCCCCGGACGGAACCAAAGCTCGTTCGGTTCAGGGTAGAGGGGAAATATGGTTCAGGTGGCACGACGACGTTCACCCCTTCACCCAGGGGATCGGGATCCATCGCGGCATCCACATCAACTTCCCCGTCCACCTCGCCAATACCGCCCATGACGGCGATCTGCGCATTCTGCTCTGTGTTGCGCTCCGTGACGATGTTGAGCATGTCATCGTCATCGCTCCAGTCGTCTTCGTCGTCCTCTGAATCTTCACCTGCATTCTCCGAACCAGAATCTGCATCGTCTGTAAAAGCGTTTCGGGGACGGACACCAAGTGAACGGCGAGAAGTAATGGATTCGCTGTCCGACTCATCGAGCGGGAGTGGTGCCGGCGACTGGTCACGATCGCGATCGCGAGAACGAAAGCCCCGGAGAGCAAACGGCGATTGTGAGCGTGCACGTAAAGATTCCTTTGAAGCCACAGAAGCCGTGTCCCTATCCTTGTCCTTGTCCTTCGACGTAGATGGAAAGCCAAAGGAGGAAGAACGTGGTTTGTTTCTCAAGGAACTTCGCCCGCGGGATTCCTTCTCCTTATCTTTCTCTTCATTGTTGGTGTTCGTGCGAGAGAGGGAGAGGGATGCAATCATGGAATTGAAAGCCATTTTGCCAAATGAGCCACTCGTACGAGCGGTCATTTCCGACCGAGTCGGCACTGCCGGTTGCTGAGAGCTACCATTGGACGTGGAAGATGGTTGGTAAACCTGCTGGATACCATAAGATACCGAAGTACGCGGAGAGGACTGAAATGAAAGGAGCTGGGAGAGAGAGGCGGTGGAAAGCCGTCTAGGTGTGCTTGGTCTCGAGGAGACGCGAGAGACGGGCTCAGCACGGGGTGCACCCGGGAGCGAATCATATGAAGTTTGCTTGGAATCTTCCCTTGGGGAAGGTAGCACAGGATCTCGCGGAGCTTGGGTAAGATCTCTGCTTGGCACCTTCTGATGCCCAGGCCACAGCCAACTGGCTCGGCGGGGACGGGAGAGGGGTGGAATGGTGTGAGGAGGCTCGACCATGATGAGAAAATGAGAAGTGGTCCGAGCGGCGAGGACGGAAAGAAGAGAGTGGTTCTGACACAAGGGGTGGTGCTTACCTGAGGGTTAAGAGATTTGCACGGGTGTGGCTGCGTCAGTCAAGCATGTCTAGAAAAGGCGAGGACAAAACCATGAAGAAAACACCTAATTAGGGGGAATTGGAGGAAGGACCGTGATCTGAGGTTCTCCTTGGCAGAGTGGGCGCATGACTTACATTTACATCCTTGACGCCGCCCATCGTATATCATGGCTGGATAAGCAACGTAGTCACCGATCGCGAGTTTTGCCAAGCAGAACGTCACGTACAATGCTGGCACGGAAGTTTGTCGTCGTCTATGGTAGAGTCCAACTGGTACCTGCCGCGAAGGGGATGAGCCACAGTGACATCCGCATTAGGAAATTCCGAAGGGTGTACGCCACTGAATCACCGACGGTCACCCACTTGTTTTCATCGTTTCATCCCAGCGAAGGCCTGTCAGTCAGGCGTCACCGGGTGTAGCATCGGAAAATCTTTCCCCGCTGAGGGCAATGTCCAGGGTTTGAGTGTTCAGCGGCGCGTTGCCATCTATTCGACATTGTGATTCACGTGCACGGGCCGCCAAGACCCGCAGCACTTGAAGTGATGCCAAGCGACAACCTGTTCACACACTTCCTGTGCTTAGAGTCCCCTTGCCTCCAGGGGGACTCGGTATGTAGTTCCTCAGACTTTCGTACGATTCGTCTTGCGCGGTTGTCGACAGTTCTACTACTCTACTGGTATATCTTCCCTCTGCTCTCACAGAAATGCCGACTCGCTCCCAAGCTCCCAACGGATAAAAGACGCAATCCAAAGTCCTAAATCCAAGCTTATCATTTACGTAGAGTTTTAGATGGTGTATGCGCTCTTCGCAACCGTCGTTGGTCGTATTCTCCCTCACAAGAATGTTTGTGTTCTGATGTACAAACAAGTACAGCCTAAGACTTGATCGGTGTCCGTGACTCGGAAGGCGCTGCCACGCTGTACTATCACGTTGACTTGATTTTACCTTGTTTACAAGGTCACTGGGGGGGGGGGAGAATTGTGGCTGTGAGGGGGTGCCAAAATGTTGCCGTGGAAAACAGTTTCCAAGTATAGCCCATTTACATTTACTGCAACGAAGCGTAGCTCATGATAAACCAAGCGCTCAAACTGTAAACAAGGTCCCTGCCGAATGTTCGGCCATATGTCTAGTATCTCATTGTGGGAGACAAGTAGGAGATAGAACTTGGATCCAGGTCAGTTGAAGTTTCCAGAGTGAAATTAGCTAACTTTTAGTTCGATCTACTTGAGAGATGCAAGCTCTCGAGACATGCACTGCATCCGCGTTTTCCTGGCGAGTGCTCCGCGCTGCTCCGCCAATGAATTTTTGGCGCTCGATTCGATGTCGTTTCAAATCAGAAACACGCGCACCCGAGGCGCTCTGTCCAAGAAATGAAACTATTCCCTACTTGACCCATTCAAGTTGGATGTTTCTGCCGAGAATTGCAAGGGATAATAAGTAAATCGCGTGTCAGGCGAAACCGAGACCTCACCGCGATCCTGGAACAGTGGCACCGATTCCGTTTACTCCGGACAATGTCAACACCTTGTTCCCCACCCGATTCCGCTGTCTGGGCACTCAGGCTGGCGACTGAGTTACATATTTCATTCAAGTTGTCTTAGCACCTCTGCAGACGAGCCAACCAACATTGACAACCAAATTGCATCAGGTTCCAGTTGGTATGTAGTAGCTGCAATTTGAGGTTTCCCACTGGCAAGGGTTGGGCAAGGGTCAATAGCAGCCGAACACGCCAGTGGCGGGCCGTCGGGTTCAACGGAATGTCCTGAGCAGCGTTGAGCGCCACCTTTTAACCTAAAACAAGCATACTGAGGCACGTAGTGATGAAAAGTCGGCTCAAGCTGCGAGATAAGAATCGGCGCTTATTTTTTCGACATGGTCTAGAATCTATTGACATATGGGTGCATAGCCTACTAGTCTAGGCTACATTTGTTTGATTGGACTCGGTTCAGGGTTCATTCACTTGTCTTCTACTGGTGGAATTACCCTGGGTGGAACGACCCACATGCAAGTGAATGGATTATACATTGACAGGCCTCAAGATGGGTGGAGTTCACCAAGCTGATGCACCGCAGTCAAGACAGAACAGTTGCATTATAGCAGGATTTGGACTTGTGTAGGTCGGAAGCGAGACTCGAAAAAGAAAACTCCGCTGATACACACGCGGGTACGAAGTGTCACACGTATATCCTGATATAGATATACGACTCTAACCATTCAATTAAATTAGTTGATATAACCGTGACGGGATGAGACACTTCGGACTCTATGTCGTTCACTCCTTGCTCCTCCTGACAACGACAATGAGCTCTGTGTCCTCCCTCCCCTCCCCTGCAGAACGCGAGAACTTGAGTGTTCTCTTCATCGGATTCGTGGCCGCGACTGTGCTCTACGGCCTTACCTTCTTTCGTATGTGTCTCTCCCACATCACTTTTTTTTCGCAGAGCTGAAAACTACATCCCTGCAGAAACATACATCTACTACTCACGATATCCGAGAGACCACCAATGGATAAGATACCTTGTGTGTGGTCCTTTCCTTTCTGCTTTCCGTCTCGCTCAAGTCATTCAATCTCTTAAGGTTGCGACACTGTGGTGAGTCCAACCGAGTATCATCTATGATTCCATCATTTCACAGCTCCTCAATCGCTCCAGTTCGTTGGATACAGTAGCATCAGCTCTAGGTAGGTCCTCCAACACGTCCTCTAAACGATCTGTCTCATTCCAATCGTGCAGTCTCGGAAGTGTACGCTCCTCTCACACTGCCTTGACACTTGCTCACACGCTATTCAGACTATACTATCATTTAATCATCATGTTTGATGTTAATATGGACGTCTTATACGCAACTACGTAAGTATTCCACCTGCCCGCGGCCTGTGCGTTTTCCTTACCTTTTCCTACAGTACTTTCTGTGTGAGTATGACAGAGTGTCGTCACGTGTCGAGGTCTAACACAGCCCAATCTGTTCAATATCAAGGTCCAGTACATGTTATCGGTGCGTTATCCGCGTGTTTCAAGCAGAACCTCTTACCGACGCTATCTATCACTGGTTTAGGTCCTTCTTACGTTTATTTCACAACTGTGAGCGAACCTGCTCGCTTGCCTTGTCTTTCTCCGAGTTGACTTGCCGGGTTGTAGCTTCTTCGCTCTTCGTGTTTTTCAAGGTGGGGCTATCAAGTCAATGTCACACTCGCACTGAATGCTGACCACTCTCATCGCAGTCACTGGGAGATCCAGGCCGATAACGTTGGTCCTGGTGCGTCCTGGATCATCTTGTACCCATCTGATCTTCTGACTGGATACGGAAGGTTTTTCTGTCATTCATCGCGCTGGGTAAGCCATCGTTTTCATTTTCCCTTGACATCGCTTGACATGAGAGGGACACCAATAGTGTTTGGATTGAGTACGTCCATAAAACATTACCCACAACTCTGCCATGTGTTGATCCAATATCTGCCTTGCCCACTATAGCTGCCTCGGCGCAAATGTCGGTGATAAGCCGACACCTCACCTCCAGCACATTGCTGACATGTGTGATTTATTAGGTTTGCACAGCGAAGACTCTCGGCATTCGGCTCTCTGCAGATGGAGGTTCGTGTGTTCGTTTCCCAGGCTTCTTCAAGAGCCAAAGACAGGATCAGCCCATTTACGCCCGCGACCTAGATCACCGTTGCAATAGGTCTAGCTATGAGCGTGACGGCGGACGTGATCGTATTTGCGACAATGAGTTACTCGTTGCGTCGAGCGCGCTACCCGGAGTTACTGGTGTGAGCTTCGATTATGATCATTTAATTTCTGAACAGACAGCTCATTCTTCTCGTAGTCCCGGAGGGTTTCTGCCGACTCTCCTTATAACGTTCGTCGGTCGGGGGTTGGCATTCGCGTGCGTGTTCTTGTAATTTTGATATAGAGGTATTTACGGAGAAGCCGCTCCTCGACCAGTGTCGCCCAAATGGCATACTTGTGTGTTGTGGGTACCAGTCTTGCTCTTGATGGGTCGAATGTTGACAACCTCTCAGTTCATGGTGGCTCCGTCAAGGCAGTTTTGGATACCACTGCAAATGGTTGCATGCAAACGTAGGTGAACTTGGCCGCACTTGGATCCTTGGACTGACGATTCCTAGTCTACGTCAATACCGTGCTTGGACAGTACGTTCTCGATTTTCTTGGCTGCCTGGATGTTAATGTGAATGAATCTAGTCTCAACTCGCGTGATATCAAGTACGGCCAGGGTTTCAACGAAGAAGATTCTCTTACCGATCACAAACCTGCCACCAATGGCCGGTTGCCAAC
Organism: Boletus rubescentipes; assembly: GCA_038092775.1. Classification (NCBI taxonomy): domain Eukaryota; kingdom Fungi; phylum Basidiomycota; class Agaricomycetes; order Boletales; family Boletaceae; genus Boletus; species Boletus rubescentipes. The sequence goes on along the minus strand of JBBPRA010000209.1, from coordinate 12,013 downwards.
GTCAATCAGACTGAACGTCGTTGATGCCAAAGCCGTAAGTTCCTTTGCCCCGCAGGGTTGTATTATGCCTGCTGAGCGCCGCGTGTGTGTGGTTTAGACGACTCAATCTATCAACCTTGTTACTCGAAACACGGACACTGATAGTGAGGGCATAGGACTAGAGTCGAGGAAGACATTCCACGATGATCACGGGGTACGTTTTTGCCTCATAGCTGTCTATGGTTCGCGTTGACGGTCGCGAATAGAACGTGTACGCCCAAGTGTCCACTGGTACTGCATCAACACAGTCACAGGTCAGTCCCATCTGTCCTTTTCAGGGTTATTGGATGTGCGCATCTGACCCATTATGGTTCCTAATCCCACCGACAGGTGGACCATTATCCAGACAAGGAGTGTGTTGCGGAACAGATCAGCTGAGCACGCCAATGCGTGCTCCGTGGTCCGCTGTTCATATCTTACATTCGATCCATCGCCTTCCGAAGCGACTATGCGCCTCATGATTGGAGATCCCACGAGCGAACCCACGCGTCCCATATCAAGAATCCGACGGCAAGCCTGCACACCGTGTGTGTGTATGTAGGGATGCCGAAAGACATCAAACGCCGTTCGGGGAACATGTGCGCGATGTGAATATATTATGACGTTTGACGGAATTTTTGACATGGTATGTAATTGTATGCGCATGGCTGAGCCTTGGAGGGTGCGGCCCAAGAGGAGGAGGAGGAGGAGGAGGAGGAGGAGGAGGACTCGCTCATATGTCTGGGTCCCGAGTGTAATATCGCAGGAGTGGTCCTTTTTTCTTGCCCAAGTATACTGGGTCGGTTTATCGTTGTCGCATGACGTTATCGTACACTTTTTTGCTAGTTGGTTCGTTGCACGCTATCCATCACTCTTTGCTTTGCTTTCTCATATCGTGGTTTGGGATGGATGCTATCACCGCTCTTTGTGGTACACTGGACACCCTTTGGAAGGAGATGCGGAGGGACTGATGGGCTGCACGCTGATCTGTGCCATTATATAATTCATTTATGCGAGAGGGCAGGGCGATGACATAAAACCTATGTCGCACTGGTTTGAGGTCAAGGAGGAAACACGAAGAGTCGTGCACTTGGTCTGTCAATCTCGGTGCCGTAGTACTAAGACAGGCGCTCAATCCTAACCTTCCAAGGCAGGCCAAGGGCGATCACGCCAGTGGAACTTTGTTTAATGAAGTGACTGGAACCTTTGGGCAGAAACATGGTACAAAGGGATAATACAAACGTTTGCATTTCCTCGAGGTAGCACTCAACCTTGCGCCGTTGAAATCTACCCGAACAGTTCATGGAAGATTAAATCCCCTCTTTGTTCCTGCATCAATACCAGGGCCCTTCTGGCCACAGCCACGGAGGGCAATATTGGGGTGCCACTAAACGGCCCGCGAGGTATGTCGACGGATATCAACTCAGAGTCACGAACGAGCGTCCCGAGCGCTTCTGGTTCGAGGAAGGCGCCTTTGACACCCACGAAGCCCACTGAGGACTGAATGTCGTCACCATAGATGCTGCGCTTTGACCGGGCCGACGCGCTCTGGGTGGGGTCGCGTTGGGCATAGAGAACGGCAGAATTGGGCTTGAAAGCGTTCGAGATGATATCCCATAGCCTTGTGAAAGTTCGTTAAACACGTGGCTCTGTCAGAGGAACATGTGTATCGATGACTTACTGTTTGAAAATCGCAGTGATGAATTCTACAGGCGCCCTGGGATCAAACTCGGCCTTGATGTCGAACCAGTTGCCCGCGATGTATCCTTTGATTTCGGCTGAAAGAGGCCGAGCGGTTCCGCCACCAATGCCGAGAATACCACGGAGGGTGCCCGAAAGAATGATCGTCTCGATGTTCACGGCATGCGCGGCAAGCTTGGCCATGTCTTCGACAACGGTCAACGTAGCTTGCGTCGCCTTCTCCGCGAGCGCCAACGTTGCCTTTGCAGCGTCCAGTAGTTTCGTCGAATGCTTGGCTACTTCAAGCCCTGCTTTGGCGGCATTGAAAGCAATGAACGCAGCGCTCTCCATCAACCCTTTAATCGCCGCCACGGCTGCTTCGTAGGCGGCTTTGCTTGCATTCTTGAATTGTTCAAGGGCTTCCTTGGCTGTCTGGAAAGCAACCAACTCAGTTCCTGTTCGTACCCCGTTCAGGGTGGCTTCGGCTGTGTCGACAACAACTTTGGATGTTGCATCAGCTGTGGTTAGCGCTCCCTGCGCTCCCTCAAGAGTAACATTGCCAGTTGCCTTGGCGCCCTCCAAAACGTCACGAGCTGCCTTAACGGCAATCTCCTTTTCGACGTATTCTGTGCCATTCAGGACGGCCTTTGCTGCATTCAAGACACCAGTTGCGACGCCTTTTGCTGTCTCTAAAGTGCCAACTGCGATCCAGAGCTCGGGGATTGCGCCTTTCTTCCAAAACTCCAATACCGATGCATTCTCGTAGTCATGGATAGTACTCATTATACCATCAATTTTTCCCTGGATGCCGTCGACATCTCGCTGAGCGTTATCAATAGCTCGCCGAGCATCTCCAAATGCGTTGGACAACGCTGCTTCCGCGCTGTCGAGCCCCCGCTCCGCATTGTTGATCGCATTGTCCATGGAATTCTTGGCGTTCTCAACGGCTTGATGAGCCTTTGCTAAAGCGGTGGCACGATCTTGGTTAGCTTGTTCCACTGCCCTCTCAGCGGTTCGCATAGCATTGTCGAAATCTTTGCTAGTTTTGTCCACTTCGCCTTCCAGTCGAGATATCTCCGAGAGATAGTGATCGATAACGGGCTGACTGGCGCTTCGAACGCTTTTCTCGTAGTCCTCCCATTTTTTTTCCGCAGCGTCGACTTTGTTCTGAGCATCTGAAATGGCACCTTCCCAGGCCTTCTGAGCCGCTGTGACCTTTTCCTGTGCGGCTTCCAGGCCTTTTGTAGCAGCGACTTTTGCAGCTTCCAACTGCTCCAAGATCTGTTGTTCGATGTATTCAAGAATGTCGTTCTCAAGCTCGGCGTAGAATGAGAAGTCAGCGTCAGAGAGTCGGTCGTAAATTGATCCAAGCAGCTTGGCGTCGAGCTTGAACATAAACACGCTGGCGAATTTCAACATCCTGCCCATTGCGAGAATGAATCGGCGGCCGACAGAAATTAGCATGATCTCTTACAAATAGAACTTGAAGATCGGTTCCGGTAGGAACTGGACATTGATGTTTGTTTGCGCGCTCATGTCGAAAATGCTGACGGTGCCATCGATGATTAGTTGCTGTTTCGAGACGCCGATATGACACTCCAATGTTGCCCGTGGACCTTTGGAACCGCGCACAGACAGAGGACCGAGCTCAAAGTTGTCGATACCTCCGGCGATATCAACTGAGTTCTGAGCTTTGTCGATCGCTGTCACAACGCTCAACTTCCGACCCCAAGTGTTGTTCGAAGATATGGATATACATACTGCAGTCAATGTTGGCCCTTTTTTGAAAAAACAACAAGTCGGCTTTGAACGAGAAGCCTGCTGGATACACTGTTGCTCCCAGCACGACACCGAATGGGCATATATACAATTTCAATTCCTCAAACTTGAGGAGGCCGTCCGGTATCTTGGGAATGTCCTCTTGGACCAGTTCTCCCGCGAACGTCACCACATCTGATATGTCGAGATTCTTCAGCTCTCCATACAACAATTGCCCTAGCAAAATGTCAATAGCCCGTTTGAAAGCGGTGATGCTATACGTACGCTTTGGATTCTCACTGACATTCATTGCGAAATGTGCTTCAATGCTACCAATGACGAGACCACCTGCGACGCCGAAGCCACTTCATCCATGTAAGCGGCGATATCAGTACAAACAAGATGGAACTGGCGTACCTTGGTGTTCCGGTGGCGACAAATTGTGCGTATACGATCTCGATTGAAAGCGTGACTACAGGTCCGATCTTGAGGTTGTCGATCCCAAATGGTTTCACCCACCAACCCCCCATTTCTGCGGACGCACTTGCACCAGTCACATTTGCAGCAAGTACAAAGTTGAAATTGAGCGGGGTCGAATCCTTCACGGGTACTGTCAGGCCGGCCATGACAGCAAGCTCTACAGGGCTAGTTCTGATTCCGAGCGTGATAGGCGTCGTTTTGACGCCATTCCCGAGATCCAAGGTTGACCCCGCAGGTAAAGATACCATGAGGTTGAAGCCAGAAGCCTTCGACCAGCCCGCGCTCAACACAAGACCTGTTACATTTTGGTGAAGCAGGTCATTGAGTGCTTGAATATGGTCGATCACTCCGAAAACTTGAACACCTGATAAAGCATTGTTGTGAGTGGTGGTCGATTCTAGCGAAAGCGTCGCCAACCTTTCCGGACGCGATACCCTGGGAACGATTCACTGACCACCGGGTCATCTTTCGATGCTGCAATGAAAACAGCCTTCTTCAATGAAAAATCGACGAAAGAACCCTTGACCTCCGGAACGGCGTCGGAGAGGGCGAAAGGTCGGCTTGGTGCATCGAGTTCGGCTACTATGGCCCAATTAACTCCATCTTGTCCCGGATAGAGGTGGACGACCGCTGCCAACGTGAGGTCTAAGAACTCGACACCTAGTGTTCCACCGAGCATGATGTCGACGTTCTTCTTCTTTCCAGATGACCAGAATGAGAGCTTGAGCAAGGCCCCACGAAGTTCCACGTCGCCAAGCGTGATTGTACTGTTCGATAACGCGCCAGACAGAGAAACCCCCGAGGAGGTGAAGGCCGCTTCAACGGATGCCGAAGCATAACCCGCGACGTTTACGTCGCGAAGAGATATCGAAAGGCCTTGTCCAGATACGATCGATAGGATGGCTGATCCAACATGTACATCGAAATCTGGGAGTGTCAGAGTGTTGGAGAATATGGCGAAGTACATGTCGCTGATTTCGTCGGTATCAAAGTTGTCGAGTTCGGCCGTGAGCGCAAAGTGCCCACCCGCAGCGTAAGAACCCTGCAGGTATGCCTGGGAACTCATGTACGAGAATGTTGCGGATACGTCCAATGAAAATGTCTTCCAGGGTGATGTTGCGGAAAACGATGTTCCGAATACGACGTCTTCAAGCTATGTTTTTTTTGTATCAGGATTAAGCGCATCAATTCTCCGGACGCAACTTACCATCAAGTCCTTCACGCCCAGTGCATCTTCCCATATCTCACCCGATATTTCTGCAGTGAGATTGACGGTGTTTCCAGCAAGTCCCATCTCGTAATGCAAATCCAACGGCACGACAGATCCTGGGACGTCCAACCTCATCGTTCCGAAGATGTCGAACCCGAAGGAGAGGGTGGAATGAGGCTCTGGGGTGAACGAAAATCCTCGAATGCCCAGCAACCGCACACCAATCGACGTTAACGTGAGTCCCGAGACCGGAGAAAATTTCATGTTAGCGAAAACGCCTTCGAGGATGAAGCTGTGAATGTTGAGTGGCGTACTCCACTGCTGCAGCTCTCCAAAGAAAGCATGGATGTTGAGAACAGGCTCGTTAACTCCAAGCACTTCAGTGAGAATGCTGTACAGTAAGCCGCAAGAGGTATCGATAACCCAATCAGCACTGAAATGCCACCCGACGGACTTGGTTTTGTCGAACGTATAGTTTTGATGGTAGACAGCGACGTTGCGGAAGATGATATCATCGAATGGTGTGCCTCGAAGGAGTGGAATGAGCGTAGACAGATGGAAATCTCCTTGCACAGCCACTCGCTCGATGGACGGGGGTTCAATCCCAACAACGACATCGTCGGGTGGAGGGCCCATCCATTTCTCCAGATTACCAACCACGTCACTACCGAACATATGCACCTCTCCCTGAAGAACAAAGCCGCTCTGGGGGTCTGAATCGGGGGTGTCGGAAATGGGGGGGACGCCGCTGGGCGGCTGCGCGATTTTAGGATGTTCGATAACGAGATCAGGAAGCTCAAGAGAAGGAAGCCCCTTGATTGCAGCATTCCATGCGAGCCTTGGAAATGCTTGGGAGCTGTCGCGCGGAAGAGGAAGATTCGGAAGAGGTGTGCCAGAAGCAATAGAGCGCTTCGTGACGTTGTGCGCCATTGGCATTTCAAGGTCATCTTCAGCTTTGGTCGTAGCACCCCCGGACCTTAGATCATTGACGATCATGATGTCGAGGCGAGGCTCAATGCTAAGGGGGACATAAAGTGACCATGGATCAAAGGTGATCTCTGTCGCGATATCCTGACCCTGAGGACAGTTGTCAACTACTGCCACGAGAAGACTGAATTTACTGACCAACGGGGACTCAGCTGCTTTCATCTCGTATACATAACGTAGAGAGAAGCAAAGCCAAGCTGTGCCTCGCGTCAGGTACCGTCTTCCCAGAAAGCCTTCCTAACTCACAGTAATTCTTCTTCGCCACCCATTTCGGAATACTCGCAGGCTGGGTTGCTTTTTCTAGTCCAACACGCGAGACGTTCCCGGAGACCTTGTTTATTGTCTTCAATTTTCCTTTGTAACCGCCACCCGCCGTATTGTCCTTTTTAGTAATTTCTGTGACCATGTTCTCCACGCGAATCATGTCCGTGTTGCACTCCCAAGTTCCGAAAACAAGGTTGTTGACGTCGTTCGAGGTGGTCAGACTCACCGACTCGTTCAAGCCACCGAACGCGCAAGCTGCCCTATGCAACCACTACTGACTAATCAGCCATGATCTCCGATCCATAGGACGAAGCTGACGCACCTCAACTTTCGAATTGCCCATTCCAGTCGTGATGAAAGTCCCTCCCCAAAGATCACCCGCAACCTATTTTAGTATAACAATAGGTCGACAACACGTCAGCGCATCAGGAATTCACACATAACTCACCTTTGTGGCGCTTTCGCCCATGATAGTCGCGGTGCTGCCCTCCCGATTTCCTCTGGCGGAGTCTATCTTCTTCGAGGTGACTGTGACCTCCTGACCATCAACATCTCGGGTACTCTTCTTCAGTCTCTTATCGACCGTGTCGTAGATAGCTGGAGGGTCGTCGCTATCTGCAGGGAATGCGTGTAACAGCTCAGACACCTTGAACTCTTGCCAAAGCTCTTTGTAGTGGTCAACCTCCATCCACGAGAAGTAAAACTGCAGATAATTTTGACCGACGAGCTTTAGGCCCATAGTATCCCGCGCATCCGTAAATGTCCTAACATCCCACTCCCAATCACTAAATTTCGCCTGGTTGGCTTTGATGATGGTCTTAAGTTTGTCGACATCAACACCATAAACGGGTGGATCGGCAGGCGTGAAATACAGTTTGATCTTGCTTTTCAGCGTCACAGAGGGCTTCAGCAGGAAACGGGCATATGCTGGATTGATATGAGCCGGAGGTTTACCGCCAAGATTCTTCGCGACATCTATCCAACGCTGGAGCTGGGCCGCGTCGTCGTACGGCTTATTGGTGGGGATTAACCGAGCAGGCATAGACGCGTAGGTTCCGTCCGTATCCCATAGCTCGATGGGTCTTGCATCGCTGGCAGCCTTCAGAGCGTCATAATCGTCTTCCCGACGTTTTGCATCCTTGAGTCGGTCTTTCAACGCGTCGTAAGTGATATATATGTCTGGATTCTTCATGCGAAGGAATTTCACGTCAGTTCCTTGAGATTCGGGGTGATCGGGCGAGTGTTGGATCGAGGGTGCGGCGAGGTATACACCTGCGTCAGCAGACAACTTCGGCTTCTTGCCAAAGCCATTCCAAGTGTTCGGGATATCGATAGATATTATATCTCCAGTGAAGTTGAAAGGGGTCTACACCAGTTGAAAGGTATTGCATTTAAGCTCTTTAGAGCGCGATGTCACTCACGTCGTCAGCCATAGCGAGCCAAGTCAAAGTTTTTTGGTAAAAAGTGAATAGCTCAGCTAAACGAGTCATTAGGAACATACGACGATGAAGATGGATCGATAAGAGGCTCACAGTCGACGGTAAGCAAGTAGAGCGTGCGTCGGAAAAAACACTAGGGAAAACATTTATCAGGGCGAAATGGCCCACTCTTTATATTGTCGCAGGCCAATGTCCCGTCTTACCTTGTGCAGCTACGGCCTCCTGTCCAATGCATTTCGGAAGAACTCGCAGTGCGAGATTGGAAATCGGGAAAGGGGAATGCCGCGTCGCCACGTCGATGCCCCTTACCCGTCCTTGGCATACCACGTATGGTTGAGGTGAAACGAGTGTGTACCATTCGATGTTACAGCGGTTTTCGTATTCGATGCGGAAAATGCACCGAAACAAAGTCACGCGTCGGAAGTTGCCGGGGCGGGACCCCGAGCCACCCATTGCCTGCCAGTGCCAATGCACATCAACATCGTCTTCCATGCCAATCTCACTGCCCCCGCCGATGGAACAGTGTCGTTCTCGATTGCGTGGGGTAACGTGTCGCTTTTACTTCATCGTCACTGGGGGACATGGGTGGGCCTGGGCAGAGTGGGCACGACTGACGAATGCGGGTTGTGTCCAACTACGGAGATTAGGGTCGCTGGCACGACGGTAGATCGAGAGCTGAACCGTGGGATGCAACGCACATGATTGGTGGGCGCAGACATACTCGTATGCACATGGTTGACGTTCACGGTGTGCCAGAAGTCTCGGTGAAGAAGGCGGCATCCTTCGTTCTTGCTTTCCGTGTTTACGGCCTGACCTTTCCCCGGGAGTCCGCAAGTGCTTCCCTTTTGCAAATTTAAGATCACGGGGGCGAAGGTAGCTCACTTCGCAAGGCATGCCATGTCCCGTGTTCTTTCCGCTCCTTCTCTGTCGATGCCATGCCTCGCGTTCTGACTCGGTGGCAGTAGGTTGCCCCATTGAGTTGCCAATTCGACTGGCGGCTTTCACTCTATGGGGCATTTGGCACGTTTTCTGGTTCTGGCGGCATCATTTCCAGCGCGGGCTTTCGAGCCCGGTACGTATCGTGTCCGTCTGCTGCACCTTGTGCCATCCTTTTCGGGGTCCGCTAGTGTGAAATGAACAGCTCACAATGCATCCGATTGTTGTGGGCACAAGAGTGGATTTATAAAACTCCATCCGTGATCACCTGGGGCGTCATGTGAGGGGTGTGGATGGTCCAAGTATGTCATCACCTTGTACTTGTACCGTTCGCGCTGATGCGCCTTGCCCTTGGCTAGTAGCGTCGTGCCTACTATCGTGTTCTCGCTTCCTTTGTCGTTGTCACCAACATCATGGCCACCCCGCGCCTGGCATCCCTCGACTGTTCCTCTGCCACTCTCCTCGACTAGACGCGTTCACCGCGTCGCCGCCGTTGTTCGTATCGCTTCTGTGGCTCTCCTGACACGATCGCTTCGCTGCCCAGTTTTCCTGATTTGCTAGCCGGCATTTGTGTGCTCGACATCTTGGTATCGTCGATTTGTCGCGTAGTTGTTCGGAGGTCCATGGATGGTAGGAGGTAGTCCTAGAGCATTCTAGATACGTCACCGACAATCGTCTAGGTGCACCGCCTCGATCGTGGTGTTCTATATCCCTGCACTCTTACCATCGACCTACATGTGTTGGCGTGTTCCTACGACCTCTCCATCGGTCTTGTAGTCTATCTGCTCGTTTCGTTCGACTTTGGCATTGCCTTAGGGTACTGCGAGTCCAAGAGAGCATGTCGAGAGCATCGAGAGAACTCGTAGGGGGTATGGGCGACACAGCAAAGAGGATGACGCGCAAGGATGGAAACACAGGGTCAATACGGCGTGCAGGTTGATCCAACGTGCCCTGATCGCCATTAGGGCCCCTATAGGCCCGTCTCGCGGGCCGTGGGGTACATTGACAGACTTGATGGGTTCATCCGTGCTCCGCGTGCATGAACACCATCCTAATGAGCATAAGGTGGATGACAACGAGGAATGCATGGAAGCAATGACACTGGTAGCTACGGGTATGCTCGGTTCATTGTCATGAGCAAGAGCTGTGGCGATCGGGCATCATTGTCACTACGATGTCGACGCAGGAATAGATACTTACTTTCGCTGGAGGAGTCACCATCCTGCAGTGTGTTGTACGGTGTTCCTTCGTCCAACGAAACTGACCAGTGATTGTTACTGTGATAATTTGAACCGTATGGCAGCTGCTATGATGCAGTTGTTACGGTCTGCGTGCATGTCCATTAGCCGTTATGTATAGCAAGCCCTGAGGCTAGGAAGGACTCACCGAGGGTTCAAACCAGATGTTCTTCGACCCATGCAAAGCCCTAACGATGTCCAAATAGTATATACATGGAAAGAGAAGCATTGGTTATGTACGAAATGAAGATGCTCTTGTCGATAGACGGTTAGACCAGTAGAAGTGCTCACACTGTCGTCACGTTCCTCCCCAACACTACAATTCTAGGCGCAACCACACCTCCACCGTCAACAGCCTTCGCATAAACGTCAACCTGTGACATTGAGAGGTATACTGGAGGGGGCCCCGAAAAGTTGGCAAGGTCGCAGACGACGTGGCCTCGTTACAAGACATATCGAGTAGTCCTTCTAGTACTCACTGAGCTGTCGTTCCATGGTAACAGAATCAATTATGTAAGATACGACAAGAGAGGAAACGAGTTGAAGGTAACTTATGAGTGTATCTATGTCTGAAAGTTCCGATTGCACAGGGCACGAAAAAGACCTCGGTCCATCTACGCAAGACCATTCTCCGCCTTGAACCACTAAAAGAAACCACGCCATCGTCAGTAAAACACGCAACCCGCGCACACGAGACGTACCTCGACCATCCGCCGTACACCCTCCTCGAGCCCCACCTCGGGCTCATACCCAAGCACCCGTCGTGCCTTTTCGATATTATGGTAACGCGTCGCACAACTATACCCCACCCGATACCGCGTGAATCCAGCCTCCTTGCCCATCAGCCCCGCCCATGTCTCTGCCAAATACCCCAACACCATCCCAAATGCCCTCGGAATCACCCATGGTGTTCGTTGCGCCCTCTTTTTCCCCTCCTCCGTCGGGGGATCGAGCGCCAGCCAGATGACCCGCATAAAGTCCCAAAAGTATACTGGTTCACCATTGGTGATGAAAAAGACTTGGCCGGCAACTTGAAGTGGGTTGGTTGTGGAGACGTCAAGAGCGTTTTCTGAGAATTGGTCGAAGCGGTTTCGGACGATGACATGGGTTAGTTTGGTAGAGTCAAAGGGTGCATTGAAGGCGCCCTCAATGGCGTCGGCATTAGCAGGAGGGGTAACGTATGGACCGAGCGGACGGGCCTTGCAAGTGGGGACGCGTCGGAAGCCGATCGTGGCTGAGACAGGTGGGAGTGATTTATGGAGGGATGAACGAAGTGTCGAGTCGACGAGCGTGGCGTCAGTGGAGGCAGATTCGATCGACGCGCTGTCCGGGGTGGTCGGGTCGACAAGTTTGTCGGCTGCGATCAGGTGTGCTTGGGCGAGATTGCCGACGTAGGTGTAGTCAAACAGGTTGTTGTTGTCTCCGACTTGGAAATGCGTCTGACCGCGCTGGTAGGCTTGATAAAGACCTACCATCATTTGGCGGTCTCCAGGACTGGAAATGAATGATGAGTGCTCGTTGGGACAGACAGGCGAAATAAGTGACGTACCCGAAAATGCCGGCGGGCCGTAGTGCGACAGTCAATAGGCCACCTTTGCCGTTGGCTTCGAGGACAAGCGCCTCCCCTTTTGCTTTCGAGTCGTTGTAAGCATCGAACGGTTTTTCCGGGTACGGTGCACGTTCGTCGAGGTTGATTACGTCTTTGCCGTCGAATACGACACCTGCTGAGCTCGTGTAAACCAATTTCCGGATGCCGGCCGCAACTGCAGCGTTTATGACCGCCTGGGTACCATCGACGTTGACCTTGTAGTAAATCGAGGGGTCCTTGGCACCATGCTGAGGCGAAGCAGTGTGTATAATGCAGGTCGTGCCAGACTATGAGAGGCGTCAATCATCATAGTAAAGTAGGATGAACGCAGACTCACCTTGCGAATAGCATCCAGGACGTTTTGCTCGTTGGTGATATCACCCGAATAAAAAGGCACGTCATGGTGTCTCTGAAT
>JBBPRA010000208.1:0-41007 GCA_038092775.1 Boletus rubescentipes | reverse complement strand
CTCACCTCCTCCTCCCCCCCCCTTCTTTAAACGACAGCCTCAACATCCGAAACGCCACCTCGCGCGTCTACGACGACGCGAGCCCTCCCCTCGAACTCCCCGCCATCTCCCTCCGTTTCGCACGTCCCTCGGATCTCTCCTCCATGTCAGACGCCGACACCGCGCGGGGACGCGTACCCGACGTACGTGTTGCCCTCTCACTCTCACTCTTGGAGTCCCGGGCTCACGTTGCACAGATAAACAAGTCGGGCGACTCGTGGCAAACGACGCACGTCCAGAGTCGCACCTCGCCTCAAGTCTAGGTCGTCTCGCGCCCCTGTTTGCAACCAACGCATCTTCTCCTATTGATACCGCACATACACCCGTTATACCGTTTACTTTTTTAAAAAAGAAATAAAATTGTGGTTCACAGAGTGATATTACAGGGCTATATAGACAATCATAGGCCAGCGTGCAGTGAGAGCGCGAGAGAGAGATAAGTCGAAAGAAAGATAAGATGAAGACTTTAATGACGAGAACAAACGAGGGTGCAAATGCGTCGGGGTCGTCACCCTCGGCGTGCGCGGGACCCACTTGAGAGAGCGTGTGGCGGGCGATCCACGAGAATCAGTCTATCCATCTACTGCTTGGCCTTGGCAGCCATCTAGCGGAGCAACGTCAGTCACCGAACGCAACGCAAGGTGCCCAAAGACAAACCAGGTTGAGCGCAGAACCAGCCTTGAACCATTCAATCTGGCCCTCGTTGAACGAGTGTGCAAGTGGAATTTCCTAAGACAAACAACATCAACACCGGCTTGACGGGTACGGACATCTCGACTACTCACGTCCTTGGTCCCATCCGCGTGCTTGGCAACGAGCGTCAAGTTCTTGCCAGGCGCAAACGACTCGAGACCGACAATGTCCACCTTGTCGTCTGGTTGGACCTTGTCATAGTCCTCGGGGTTGGCAAACGTCAATGCGAGCATACCCTGCTTCTTCAAGTTGGTCTCGTGGATACGCGCAAAGGAGCGGACAATGATCGCGAGACCACCCAGGTAACGCGGTTCGAGGGCAGCGTGCTCGCGTGAAGAACCTTCACCATAGTTGTGGTCACCAATGACGACCCACTTGACACCGTGGTCGCGGTAGTAGGCAGCCGTTTGGGGGACACCGTCATATCCACCAGTCATCGCGTTCTTGACCTTGTTGGCCTCACCGTTCTCAGCGTTGATGGCACCGATCAAGCAGTTTTCTGCAACGAAATGAGATGACATCCAAAGTGAAACATGCGCAACGTACGTGAAATGTTTTGGAGATGTCCACGGTACTTGAGCCAAGGTCCACCTGCACTGATGTGGTCCGTTGCTGCACAGCGACACTCAGAATGGTCCAATATCGCAGCCATCGTTCACTTACTGCACTTGCCCTTGACCTTGATCAAGACAGGGAGGTCAGTGGGCGTCTTGCCATCCCAAGGCTGGAAGGGCTGAAGAAGCTGGAGACGGTCGCTCGTGGGGCTGACAGCAACGGTAACGGCAGCACGGTCTTCAGGGGGAGGTTGGAAGGTATTCTGACCAGGGTCGTATCCGCGGGGAGGAAGTTCATTGCCAGTGGGGTCCGAGAACTTGAAGGGCTTGCCATCAGCGCCAATGAGCGTGTCCGTGACGGGGTTAAAGGTGAGGTCGCCCGCAAAGGCCATGGCAGTCACGACATCAGGAGACGCAACGAAAGCGTGCGTAGCGGGGTTGGCATCGTTGCGTCCAGTAAAGTTGCGGTTGTAAGAGGTGATGACTGGGTGGTGTCAGCAAAGGTCTCAAAACAATCAACAAGCGACGCACTCGAGTTGACCTCTCCCTTCTTGACATCCTGTCTGTCCCATTGACCAATGCAAGGACCACAGGCATTGGCAAGGACAACACCGCCAACGTTCTCGAAAGCACCAATCTGACCATCACGCTCGATCGTAGCACGGATTTGCTCAGAGCCAGGGGTGATGGTGAACTTGCTCTTGGACTGGAGACCGTGTGCAGCAGCTTCCTTGGCAATCGACGCAGAGCGGGACATGTCTTCGTAGGACGAGTTGGTGCAAGAGCCAATGAGCGCGACCTTGAGTTCCTGAGGCCAGTTGTTCTTCTTGACCTCTTCAGCAAACTTGGAAAGAGGGGTAGCCAGATCGGGGGTAAAGGGTCCGTTGATGTGAGGCTCGAGCTCAGACAAGTTCTATACCACCATCAGAATACACACTCGACGCTGGGAAGAACCACGTACAATATCAATGACCTGGTCGTACTCGGCACCTTCGTCCGCCTGGAGGTTGTGCGAGAAGCGCTGCGCATATTGGGCAATCTCTGAACGCTTGGTCGCGTTCAAGTAATCGACCATGCGGTGGTTAAAGGGGAACAGCGAGGTCGTCGCCCCAATCTCGGCACCCATGTTGCAAATCGTAGCCATGCCCGTGCACGAGAGCGACTCGACACCAGACCCGCGGTACTCGACAATGGCGCCCGTGCCACCCTTGACAGTGAGGATACCAGCCACCTTGAGAATGACATCTTGGACACCGTGAGCAACACGCGTGTAAGCAAAAAAAAAAAGAGCAAACCGACCTTTGGGCGTCGTCCAGCCGCCAATTTTGCCCGTGAGGTTAACACCAATGACCTTGGGACACTTGAGCTCCCACGGAATGCCAGCCATGACATCGACCGCGTCCGCACCACCCACACCACACGCCACCATGCCCAAACCACCCGCATTCGGCGTGTGCGAATCCGTACCAATCATGAGTCCACCCGGGAACGCATAGTTTTCCAAAATGATTTGGTGAATAATACCCGAACCCGGTTTCCAAAAGCCGAGCCCGTACTAGAAACCCACGTCAGCACACGCAACGACATTTGGCAACGACAAGACGCACCTTGGCGGTGGCGGTGGCCAAGAAATCGTACACTTCCTTGTTGATGTCGACGGCCCGCGCCAAATCCTTGACACCACCCACTTGGGCCTCGATCAAGTGGTCACAGTGGACGGTCGTCGGAACAGCCGCCGTGTCCATGCCCGCCGACATGAATTGCAACAACGCCATCTGGGTCATGTCAGCGCCCCTCCAAATTGACGACACTAGAACCAACGCACCTGGGCAGTCGCATCCTGGCAAGCCACACGCTACAAGGACCCGTGAGTAACCAAGCAAAGGTCAACGTAAAAGAGACGCATACGTCGGGCCGGAGTTTGAGGTAGCTCACGCCCCGGACGAGATCCTGGTTATGAGGATCGTCCAAGTGGCCGTACACGATCTTTTCCGACAAGGTCAACGGGCGACGCAGCCTAGCCCAGTGGTCAGCCATGTTCCCGACATATGACGAGCGATGCACACCTTTCGCGCACGATGGCGAGGTTGTCTTCGATCCGCTGGTAATTGATATACGCGCCCTTTTCGAGGAGGGACATGGCCACCTTTGTGTCGCCGATGCGAGGTGCGACGGTGGCCATGCGACGGAGTGAACGGAGCGCATGACGAGCGCGAGGAGTGAAGCTGAGCATCGCGTCGACGCCGAGATGTTGTTTGAGTAAAAAGCTACTTCCGGCTATGTCCGGTAGACGACCCCCGTTTTATGCGTGTTCCCTTGTGATTGCACCAGCCAATCACCGCGCATCCGTTTATAACTACTATCTCCGCTTGTCGGCACCCATCGGCCGCTCTCTAGCCGATCGCTACGGACACGACGAGCACGCTAGGGCACCCGCACTCACCCACAGTGGGAGCAACGACTTGCACTCGTCATGGCCGCCGTCACACACACAGACGACTACCATTCACCCGCGCATCAGGCACACATCACATACTGACGGACGCATACCCGAAACTCGTACCCTCCAATCCACGCGCGATGAGCGTAAACTGCTGCGCAGCCTCCCGCGTCCGTCTGGGCGATCTCGACCTAGCCTAGCGTCAGCACCCCTCGGATCGGATCTACCAGGACCTACCCAACCACTGCCTTGACAAACGCCCGCTTGGCCTCGGGCGTCGCCTTGCTCTGCACGAAATCATCCTAGTCACCCCCCGTAAGCGCACATCCCCGAACATCGGATCGGCATCCCACACGCACGCTAAACAATATCGCATGCATCCATTCCCGCGTTTCCGACGGGTAGCGCGACGCCATCATCGACAGCAACTCGATCAAGTTTTGCGTCGCCGACCTCGGCGCGACACCCGCAAACCCAGTCAGAACCGCCCCCAGGATCGGCCGACCATGCAGTTGAAACAGCATCGTCCCGGCTTCGCCGAGGTCATCGCTCCCCGACGTACGCCGAATCAGCGTTTCCTTGTAAGCCGATCGCTGAGCCAATTATGCCAGAGACGGCAGGACCTTGAGACGCACCAGGAACGTGCATGTCGCCACCAGAGAATATCGCTCTTGGAGCGACAACGAGCTCACCGCACATTGCATCAGGGCATCCAGGGCACCCGGTGGGAGGTTGTAGAATACCGCCACAAAGTGCTTGGCCACCTACGCACGGCTTTAATATACACAATAGTCCGACCAGATAGACACGCACACTGTCCAAACAGCCAAAGAATGCCTGCACGATATCGGGGTTCTGAAATCGCGTCAGCACCCATGCTCGCTATTTGTACCAAAACTCTCACAGATTCCATCGCACCCGGTTGACCAAGCATCGACAATGACGTCTGTAGCAACACAGGCAACACGTTCGACACGACCGTCATACCCTCGACGTTGGGTGGTGTTTTCAGCGTCATGGTTGTAAACATGATCGGCGGATCCAGTTGAATAATGAGCATGTTGGCCAACGTGAGCCACACCGCCGTGAGCTGCCTTTGCGACGCAACGCATATCAACCCCAACAACGGCCCCGGTGGCAGCGATAACAGCGTGATGTCACTGGGCAAACACGTAATCGAGCGCAGAAACTCGCTGAGCGCCTGTAGCACGTCGTCAACCCCCACACGGAGCGCACAAAAAGAGACGCACATCGGACACGCTCGCATCCGTCGACCACAGCTCAAACGTACTCCTCACCGCTGCAAATAACGTTTCTCGCAGTTTGACCATTCTATAATCGTCGCGCGCCTGCCGCAAACGCTCCGCTTCAGCCCGTTCTGCAGGCGTTTCATCAATGATGAGCAACGAATCTGCGGTGCGCGTCAGCCCTTTGGCGACGCCCGACAGCGTCTGGAGTTGGGCGATCGCCACAGCACGCGCTTCATCGGGCAGCTAGCAAGGAATCAAGTCACCATCAATGACACGCTGCGACGACATACCCGCGACGACGACCGCAACGCTTGTTCGAGCTTTTCGACGACAGGGCTCACAATAGCAAGTACGGGTGGAATCTCTTCTTCAGGCGGCAGCGCCTGAATCACACTCGCTATCGACTGCAACACCTTGCTCTTTTCCGTGTCCTGGGATGCAGTGAGAAGAAAAAGACGCGAGGCACACCAACCACTCACAGGAATGCCCGTCAACCCAGCATGCAACTCTGCAAATGCCCCAATGTGGGGTGCGAGGGCAGCGCGATTGGCATCACACAGATCCCGAAGCGCATTCGCAGCCGGCAAACAGAGCGACGGCTCAGGTAAAGCAGCCACGACGTACGAAATGGCATTCATAAGCAGAGATGGGGATGATGGGGACGTGCTCGTCATAGATTGCGTGGTGAACCACGACGCATACGTACCTTGAAATCCTCCCTCAGTCCCGTCTCGTGACAATTCAAAACGAAGCTCACCAGTGAGGCTGAGCGCCGTGCGTCGTATCCTATCTTGGCCGGTAGTCGGCAGACGTCCGAGTACATCCGGTCCAAACAACCGCGCAATAAACGGATTGTCTTCCAGGGGGACCGCCTCCTGAACAGACATGATACAGTGCAATGTAGCTTCAATCTCCTGACAGAATCACGAATGAATGCATCTGCATACGAGACACGACGAAACATCCTACCTCCCATCCACTGGAGTCAAGTCTGTTCGCGAGACGCTCTTGGATATCATTCAAGTAATAGCCCATCATGTCGTTCCGAAGGATATAGTATCTGAAAACTGTCAACCGCGTTGATCGCATCAATACCGTACACGTACGCATTGATGAGCGTATCGCCCACATCCCGCCGATATCTAACATCCATGAGCAAGCTTGTTCGTCAAGAGGGGGAAAACACCACTGACACCTGAAACTTGTCCACCTGATCTATGTATCCCACGTCAACACGCACCTCGCACCCAAATCTCAAAAGACGACCCACCTTTGGGCCACTCACTCAATATACTCTGCGGGGGCCATGCCACCTTGCTCCTCAGAATTTTAACCAGCTCGACATACACAGCATTCACCAATCCCATCCGATTGCCTTCCTCCACGTCGACAGGCGGCGCACTACCCCGCTCATCCTCCCCATCCTCATACTCGACGCTCCAAAGCGATTCCTGAAGGAGATACCAAAACCCCAACGTCATCTCGCTCTCCTCTTCGTCGACACCAAAGTAGCCCGGTAACCCCGTGTACCCGAGCAACAGCCGCAGAAAACTCTGCACGAGCTGCGAACGCGTGTGCGGCGACCCTGCCACCGACTGTTGTGAGGTGATATGGATGGCAAAGTACGTGTTCGAGTGGTCGCCGAGGGTGACGATGAGTTTGCACAGCGAATGAGAGAGCTCGGACGCTTCGCTGGCTGTAATGCACTATCAACAATGTAGAGTAGGGTAAGAGGACGAGCGACGCACAGGATGTACTGGACTGGAGAATCCGAGGACCCCACGTGTCCACCCACACGAGGAGTGGAAGTGTGAGCGACAGGACACCGGCCCCACCCGCCAACGACGACCGCGTCATGATCTCCTGCAACGCATCCGAGGCCGGCGCAAACACCTCGGGATCCATCTCACCCTCGGGATTCGGAGGCGTCAACAACGAGATCAAGACTGGAATCAGCGGCGTGATATCGCTGTCACCAACGTGTCCCGAATAAGTTCGCCACGTCGTCATGACACGTGCAACACGTACTTTCCACGCAAGACGGACATCCACGCTTGGAGACACTTGAGCGCCGAGTCTAATTCGCGCACGCGCATGTGATCTCGAGGCTGTGTGATGATCGTGACGATGGCCCGTACGACGAGCGGCGCCGCGTCCAGAAGCGTCTGTTGCATCTGCATTCTAACCCAGTCGTCGGTCTGGGATGCCTGGCGCAACGAACGCAGAGGGACTCACTTGCTCGGTCCAATCAAATCCGCCGTCTCGACCTCTTCGGCAACGATGGCGAGGAAATCGAGCAAGACTTCTGTCGGCGTACCACGACTCGACAGAAACTCGATGGTCGACACGATCCAATCAGGCCATGTCGACGGCGACCCTGGGGCGATCTTCAGCGCCAACGACGTGATCTAACAAAAGCGCGCGCGCGTCAGCACCGGCAACACCCCGTCGACAAGCTCATAGTCACCGCCACGAAGAGTTTTCGAAGGATGATTTTACTCTTGCCCGACACGATCGAATGAGAAGTGAGTTCGAGCACCAAATCGCGTAGAGAGGTCGCGTTGTCGGGTGGAAAGGTGTCCCTAGGGTGTGTGTCAGACGACCGCGTAGCCTGCGTGATGCGGACGACCCACCAATCTCGGGCGATTTTGACCTGGACGGTGTGTGCGCCAAAGAACTGAACGTTGGCGTCGTCGTGGTTGAGAAAAGGGATGACCAGGCCCCATGCCTCGTATCGTTTCTGTATGTCAAAGAGTTCTTGTTGAAGACGCCGCTGGGCGTCTGAAGAGCCAGCGCTGGCAGGGTTGTAGGCCTGTTGTATGAGCTGGGATGGGTTCAGGCAAGAGCAGACGTGCGTAGTCGCAATTGGTGTACCTGGGCGGCTTGGAGGATATCAGACTGGGGCAGTGACGGAAGGAAAGTCGAGTTGGTCATTGTAGTCAGAGGAAGAGCTTGACTACACTAATCTCCCCATTCATCGACCCAAATCGACCCGCCTTGGCCCACTCGTCCACCACCCAAACACCCCACACAGCAAGCCAGCCAAACGTCCATATCCATCCCAAAACACCACCCACCCGACGCCCAGTCCACCTCGTCCACAGCCGCTCCAGCACCACCCCAATGCTGCTCATCACCCAGAATCCGACAAGGGCGACCGTATTCCCGCCTCGTCCAAAGGCGCGAAGCTCAATGTCGTGAAAGACGCCAGAGATAAGAAACGCTCCAATCAGTCCTCCAAGCCGGCCAAACAAGTAGCCGAATGGCCGGAGTCCGAGCGTCAGGACCTGCTCACGCAGCATTTGATGCCACCGACGACCCCACAGCTCGGTCAGCGACGTCGACAGCCACGGGTCATCGAACAGGGGTGGCCATTGGGAAGGTCGCTGCTGGAACATGATGGTGCATACGATCGCGAGAAGCTGATAAGTCCACTGTATCGCAAAGTACGTCATCCAGACTACCACCAAAGACATAAAGACGGCTCGCAAGAGTTCGAGGTGGGGTGGGAGGGTGTGGTCAAACAGCGACCCGCCATCGAGTGAGCCAAATGTGTCTGGGGATAACCTATGGATGATCTGAACGCATACGTCCCAACCCACCACGTAAAGTGCCAATCGGGCTGCGGACAACAGGACAAAGACGATTCGTGAATCCGTGTCAAAAGTGGGCTTGGGGACAACGAGTCCGCGGGGCCAGTTCCACCCAATGCCACGCATGTTGAGCATCAAGTCCCAGGCGTTCCAGAGCGCTGTGTAGATGCTCTCAGAGTCTGGCTTGCCATCTGTATTCCAAGGACTCTGACGGCGAAAAGGCTCTCGTGCCACAGCCCACACAACACCCCGCATTGAAAAGGAACACATATGAGTCTGTTTTGTATCACGTTAATAACAACCCACACTGGGCCAAGATGACTCACGACGAGTACGGTGTTCATCTGGGCTTGCTTGGGGTCACCCCCCGACATGTCGACGAATATACCCCGCCAAGAAAACCACACGAGGACAGGCAACAAGGCAAGGCGGTAGAACTGCGTTCCCTTGAGCTGAACCAGTACGCCCATAAAGTAGAAACATGCGAGAGGTGGAAGGATGTACACAAGAAAAGTGGCCTTTGAGAGGCCGACCTTTTGCGATGCCCCAAACACGCCGTCGATACTGTGCAGTCATGAGTATCCTTGTTCACAGAATAAACGCGTGGAAACTGACCTTGCTCGCATGGCCATGTGTGGGGTATGGAGGGCGTTAAATTCCAGCTTGCGGCTGTAGCGAGGTACAAAAGGACCACTCTTACCTCAGGGCTCAGGTTCCTGGACCGCTTCATTACATGTCCCTAGGGTCACAGAATGACCTTCATCAGGTCGCCTAGCAGAGTAACGGCAAGTACTGGTGACCACATCGTACGAAGCTGACAAATAATTTTGACCGGCTGCACTCTACTCAACCTTGAATGAAAACGCTTGCATCGATCTAGTCTGTCAAGTATCCTGGAATAGGGACTGGGATCTTCTCATTCCGGTTGAGATTTTTGCTCTCATCCCTGGATATTTCATGTCTTTCTGTCCTATTCAAGTTGGAGTTGGCGTGTCGCTTTCAATCAACATGGTCAAGTCGATCGTGACACGGGAGTCGATGAGGATATTTATAATCTCGTTAAATCTGGCCTCTCCCTCCGCATGGCCGATCTCCCTCTAAAGGAAGGTGAGACCGAGGGAGAGATCATCCGCCTCCGGGGGTGAACTTGACTCTGGGGTCGGAAGCGTGCGTAGTGTTGTTTCCATGCCCCATCTGATCACATCTGCATCTATTAAGGACAATGGCAACCCGAACATCGAACACAAGGCGCCCACCTCCATCTCAGGTTCCTCCCGCCGAATGCCAACCTTGAACCCCTTGTACAAAGTATTGACGTTTGAGGACAGGTAGCTACCCCGCGGCCTGTCTCACGTACCCGTCCAACAAATGTGTGTAGAGTCGCCTCATCAACGCGGGCGCAGCTTCTAAGTGGCCTCGCGCCGTGGACGCGTACCCAAACGAATCTCCGTAAAGCCTGGGGCAAGGCTGGCAACTAGTGTTACACCCCGCTTTACACGATGAGACGGGGTTCAGGAGACGCTGTCGCCAAGATGAATCTCAGATTCATCGGGAGGGCGTGTTGTACGTAGAAAGGACTTGCCTCTTCACGCCCTGCGATGGGATGGATGCGTGACTGCAACGAGTAGGTGGGATGATCTGCTCAATGAGGACGGCGAAGATTTACTAGCCGTAGTAAATACGGCCTACGCTACCGCTGTCTCTCCCTTGTTCCAAGTCCGAGTAGTCGACATTAATATTGCCAATTCGTTAAGCCAATCAGTTGGCAGCTTGGACGATTTCAGACTGGGGCAAGGTTGGAATTGTTGCGAGGAAAACCTTGACATAAATTCATCTAATCGTGTAGAGGTTGCGTTGTTGCAACCGGTGTACCTGGGCGGCTTGGAGGATATCAGACTGGGGCAGGGACGGAAGGAAAACCGAGTTTGTCATTGTAGTCAGAGGAAGAACTTTACTACACTAATCTCGCCAGGAAGACTCAACGCCCCAAATCGACCCGCCTTGGCCCACTCGTCCACCATCCACACGCCCCACACAGCAAGCCACCCAAACGTCCAAATCCGCCCCCAAACACCACCCACGCGGCGTCCGGTCCTCTTCATCCACAACCGCTCCAGCACCACCCCAAGGCTGTTCATCACCCAGAATCCGATGATGACGACCGAGTTCCCGCCACGACCAAGGGATCGGAACTCGATGTCGTGAAAGACGCCAGAGAGGAAGAAGGCTCCAAACAGCCCTCCAAGTCGGCCAAATAGGTAGCCGAACGGTTGTACACCGGCCTTGACGAGCTGTTCGCGCATCATCTGATGCCACCGACGGCCCCACAGCTCAGTCAAGGAAGTGGACAACCACGGGTCATCGAACAGGGGTGGCCATTGGGAGGGTCGCTGCTGGAACACAATGATGAACACAATCGCTATAAGCTGGTAGCTCCATTGCATCGCAAAGTACCCCGTCCAGAACGTCACAAAGGACACAAAGACAGCTCGCAAGAGCTCTAGGGTGGGCGGGAGGGTGTGGTCAAATAGAGAGCCACCGTCGAGTGAGCCAAATGTATCCGGGGACAACCTGCGGATGATATGAAGGCATGCGTCGAAACCCAACGCGTAAAGGGCTAATCGGGCTGCTGACAACAGGATAAAGACGAATCGTGAATCCGTGTCAAAGGTGGGTTTGGGAACGACGAGTCCTTGCGGCCAGTTCCATCCAATGCCGCGCGTGTTGATCATCAAGTCCCAGGCGTTCCAGAGCGCTGTATAGACGCTCTCTGAATCTGGTTTGCCATGTGGACTCTGACGGCGAAAAGGCTCTCGTGTCACAGCCCACACAATACCCCGCACCGAGAAGGAACACATATGAGTCTGTTTTATACCACGTTAATAACATACCACGCTGGACCGGGATCACTCACGATGAGCACGTTGTTCATCTGTGCCTCCTTGGGATTACCTCCCGACATGTCGACGAATATACCGTGCCAAGTAAACCAGAGGAGGACAGGTAACAAGGCAAGGCGGTAGAACCGCGTTCCCTTGAGCTGAACCAGTACGCCCATAGAGTAGAAACACGCGAGAGGCGGAAGGATGTACAGAAAAAAAGTGGCCCTTGAGAGGCCGACCTTTTGCGATGCCCCAAACACGTCGACACTGACCAGTCATGAGTACCCTTCTTTACAGAATAAACGCGTGGAGACTGACCTTGCTTGGGTGGCCATCATAGACTTGTGTGGGGTGTGGAGGGCGTTAAATTCCAGCTTGCGGCTGCAGCGAGGCACAAAAGGACCACTCTTACCTCAGGGGACCGCCTCATTCAAGTTGACGTGTCCCTAGGGTCCACAGGATGACCTTCACCTGAGTCAGAAGTGAGCCCCTGGAGGGAATCCTCCCTGAATCCCCCATAGCAAGCCTACACACCTGACTCCGATTTTCCAAACCCATTTGACAGCTGCCTCTTCACCAGCCTACTCACCCTGCCGTACCGCCGCCTAGTCTATGAGGTAAACCGTCGCTCATAGACGGTCTGGTCACCAGACTAATCGCTGCCAGTGAGTTATGACAACGCACGCACTTACCCAGTCCGGTCATCCTTGTTGAAACATGTCTCCCTCTACCTCAATGCATTTCCAACAGTCTATCACTATCCCCCGAGTGCACTCTCACCACAGGGCAAGAAGTTTTCACTTTTTAAACACTTTTTTCCTTCGTCTTGTACCCCCTAGCAATACAAGCGTACAGGCGCGGGATATGCCCTGACACATATGCACCCAGCGCATCCCAGGTGGCTCCCTTATACGTACCACGGTGTACTACCCATCCACCGCCCAGCGTCACGGTGTGCGTAATGTCGCTCGCACACAGCATGCCCTCCTGCCACCCCCTCATTACGAGTTGCAACGTGCGCGCTGGGCGCGCACCCAAGTTATTCCCATCATCCTCGTTACAACTCACATGCCACAGTGCAGCATCTGCATGCACTAACTCGCCTGCCCGCCCAATCCTGTCACCCAGCCCTCTCGCCAACCCTCGTTAAGACATGCTACAGTGCTTGTGCACCTCACGGTTGGGGGTCGTTCGATCGGCGACGTCCTTTTTTTAGTGGGTCATGGCTTGGAAAATGTGCAAAGAATATGGTGAAGGCCTAGAAAATGAATTTCTGATCCAGGAAAAGTAAAAAGTTGCTGCGTACGGCACTTGGTGGTACTGAAGCATACAGCAGTAGACTACGTTGTCAACCTATTATGTAATAATATGTAACGGCACTAGTGACAACATTGTACGAAATAATTTATACCGGATGCAATAGTCCCTTTTTCCCGATGACCGACCTTCAACGAAAATACACTGATCTAATCCGTCAAGTATCCGGGAAACGGGTCAACTGGGATCCACTCGTTCCGGTTGAGGTTCGCCGTGTTGCCCTTGTTCCTGGATATCTCATACGTTTCCGAGTTTGATCTGACAGTTCTCTTTCAATCAACAGGTGGGAGCATACGGTGAAGTCGACCGTGAAACAGGAGAATTGAGGGTCGATGGGAACATTTATGAGCCCCATTTTCAGAGCGAACTCAACAGACTTGGCCTCTCCCTCTGCATGGCAGATCATCCCCCAGAGGAAGGTGAGATCGAGGAAGATATCATCATCGCCTCCAAGGGCGCAAAACAGGTGGACTGGAGTCTGGGACCGGAAGCGTGCACATTGTTGTTTCCATGCCCCATCTAATCGCGATTGCACCCACTCATGCCGTACAGTGGTGTTGTCGATCTCGCAACTGCATCTATCCAAGGACAATGGCAATTCGAACGCGGAAGACAAGATGCCCTCCTCCTTATGCACCACCCCCGTCTCAGATATCTCCCGCCGAACATCGTTCTTGAAAGCCTCTACAAAGTACCTATGCTTACGGACAAGTACCTTGTCACCAGCACTCACATCTGCCCCGCCTTTCTCATGTACCTGTCCAACAAATGTGTGTAGAGTCACTCTTTTCCTGTTCATATGGCATGCATGGTTGAGCCGTGTTTGATCCACAGCCGGCGAAAAGGTCTCTCTTGCACTCGTGAATCAGACACATGTGCCTGCCATGTTTGCGGGTGCAGAAAGTGGCTTCGAGTGGTGGACTAATATTAATACCCTAACTGGCTTCCTCCGTAAAGCCTGCGATAAGGCCGGCCACTATTGTTACACCCCGTTCTACACGATAAAATCAATAAGGCGGCAGAGGAGATTCTTTCGCTAAGATGAAAATAAGGCATCAAGAGGCGAGTTGTACGTAGAAAGTTCCTGCTTTTTTACACCCTGCAATGGGACTGATGTACAATCACAACAAGTAGGTGTGATGATGTGAGGGGATCTGCTCAATGAGGACAGTGAAGATTCACTGGATGCAGTGAGCATGCCTCCAATGGTTTCAGCCTGTGCAACAAATTCTAGAGATGCAGATGAGTTTTAATGACTAATTATGAGATGCAAGTAAGCATTATGTATGTATCATTTTTCCAAGCAGACACATGCATTTAGTTCATCCAAAAAAAGTTGATTCAATCTAATGATTAAATTACACCACAAGTCAATGACAATGCATTCTACTGGCATGCATTGAGAAAGTTACTTTTTACCCATGAGCAATGTAAATCCGTTATACTAGATAAACAGATACTTGAACATGTAATATGACTAAGTATCAAGCAGATTTCTAGGAAATATGTCATAACAACCAAAATGAAGCAAAAAATCAGCTCCAACAAGAGGCCCAAGATTCACCCATGAAAAAACTATCCAATTTGTCAACTTGATATGTCCCATTAGAAGATATCACTAAAGAATGGATAGGGAGAGGGAATGCATTCCTACTCCAAGGAGCCATCCAATCAAAGTAAGTACCATCTGGATATTGAATGCAGCCATTTTCCTCATGTAAATCACTATCAAAGAAAACAAGATCTTTAGCCCTCCATACTTTAATGGAATAATCACCAGATCCAGTAACAATGTAATTGCCATCAGGTGAATAGGCAACAGAGCTGATAAAAGATGTATGGCCCTGAAATGGACCTGCTACACACTGGCCAGTGGCTGCATTCCAAACTCTAATGGTCTTGTCCACAGAGCCAGAGACAATGTGGGTGCCATCAGGTGAATAGGCAACAGATGTGACTGAATATCTGTGACCCTGAAATGCTACACACTGACCAGTGGTCACATTCCAAACACTGACAGTATTGTCCCAAGAACCAGAGGCAATGTAGATACCATCAGGGGAATAGACAACACAGGTAATTGCCTTTTTATGCTTCTGGAATAAAGACTGACCAGTGGTTGCATTCCAAACCCTGATTGTATTGTCCCAAGAGCCAGAGACAACATGGGTACCATCAGGTGAATATGCAACAGAGGTAACTCGACTTGTGTGTCCTTGAAATGGACCTGCCACACACTGACCAGTAGTCACATTCCAAAGTTGAATGGTACAGTCTTGAGAGCCAGAAACAACATGAACACCATCAGGTGAACAAGCAACAGAGAGGACATATCCTGTGTGGGACTTGAATGGACCTGCTACAGATTGACCAGTGATGGCATGCCAAACCCTGATGGTCATATCCTGAGAGCCAGATATGATGTTGGTTCCATTAGGTAAATAGGCAACAGAGGTGACCCTAGCTGTATGACCTTGGAATGGACCTGCCACAAGCTGACCAGTGATTGCATTCCAAACCCTAAGAGTATTGTCCTCAAAGCCAGAGACAATAGACTTGCCATCAGGTGAATAGGCAACACAGGTCACCCAAAGTTTGTGACCATGAAAGATATGAACCTCTCCTGGCCAACTGGCTGGATGTCCTGAGATGATTGAGCCATGCTTTTGTAGATGGTCAACCCATAGTTTACAAAGGGGAGAGCCAGTTGGGGTCTGGGGCATGGCTGATAGATAAAGATGGGGAGTGGACGCCCTGAGAACAGGAGCAAATGTTTGGATGAATTGAAATGCCTCTGATGCCAGAGTAGCAATCTCTTGATCCTGGTAACATCTTCAGTACTCACCACTTATGCATCATGAGGGTTCACACTACCTTGGCCCATTTTCTCAAGATAGTGCAGGCTTCTAGGGCACATTGAATGAATGACTTTGGTGAGGAGAGGGAGAGAAGACTGATGGCCTCAAGCCAGAAGGGGAAGATATCCTTGAAGAAGAATGTGATCTCAGTCAACAAGTCTGGAGTACAGTTGGCATGTTGTAGGTGGTGCATCCAGTACTGGCATGAATATGCAAGGTGTGGAGGAATGGCCCTATTTACCTGCATTGGTAGGTCAGGGATGGCAGTATTGGGTACCCGAGAGTCCTTGAGGTCACAGATATTGAACGTAAGCATGTTTCGCATGCATGCAAGTAATGCAAGTCCAAGAGAGAGTGAATGTCGGGGTTCAATGTGGACAGAGAATATTGAACTGCGAGCATTATCGAGTAAAAAGTCATAGAATGAGGTATGAAGCGGACGGATGTGCTTGTTCTCGTCAAACACCCCATCCAGCAGTGATCCAAGGGGGCTGATGATGTCACGGACATTGAGGCTTCCACTAAAGAGCTCGGAGAGGGATGTGATAGATAGTGGCTCATTAAGAGACAGCACAACGGCCATCACTTCTCGGAAGCGGTGTTGAGCACCAACCAAAGCAAATCGTTGCTCTAGTATTGTTTGATAAAGCTTGTCTAGTGGGTGGACACCTTCGCTATTGTCCACCTGCATTAATATCTCGAACCGTTCGCGTAAGTTGAGCCCCTCAGCACCATCTCCTCGAATGACATTGCATGCAGTGGAAGCCCACTGAAAGAGTTTCTGCGAATGATGAACGAGTAGTCGACGCCATTCATGGTGCGGCCAGAATGATTCCAACTCGGTATATTGATGAAGCGAGTGCTGGATGAATCTCTCAATATCTCCGTTGACAATACTCTCGGGGATGTCTCCCATTTGTTTACAGACGATGTGAGGACTAGATGCGAGTTCAGTGAGAATGTCGGTTTCCGGACGAGCGGTGATGAGGAAACGAAGATTGGTAGGAAGGGCATTCTTGGCAATTTGCTCAGAGAGGGCACTTAGAAGATGTCGGCGACTAGCCTTAACACCACTCTCGTCGAGAGCGTCGATGACGATGACCAAGGGTCCGATAGCATGGATGTCCTTGCTAGGTTCGATGATCAGCCTCTCGAGTTGCTCCTTGGGCGATTGCGTCGTGCGAAGCGCTCGATCGTTTTTCACGACCTCCCAGAGAGCGGACTTGTACCACGGATTGTGATCAGAAAGGTCACGTGCGATAGTGGTGAAAAGATTTTTCGGGTTGCGATTCGTGACATCGGTACTGACGAAGAAATATGACGAGCCCAGCCGCTTCTGCTCATCATACAGTCGAGCGATTGTGTGCGCCACTGCAGACTTGCCGGACCCAGCGACGCCAGTCACAAGACACACTCGTGGCGCGCGTTCATCGAGATTATTGAAAATGTCACAAATTTCTTGGAGGAAGGTCTCGCGCGTCCCAGGTAGGCATCCTTTTTCCTGCTCGAACCTAGTCCCAAACGCATACGGCATATCGTTCAGGTCGATCGATTCCGCTGTATCCCAGGGACGTAAACGTCCGATGACAGTCTGAAGAAGTGTCGGACATACCGGTATGTTCTACGACATTCATCATACGAACGACAGTGACCCCCGTCTGTACGGTAACTCCCTCCAAGAACGCGATTTTAAGTTCACGTAACTTGTTCTCGTAATCGGTAATCCTTTCATCGATATCAGAGATCATGTATTTTGCCGTCCGAATCCCTAGATACGGAAATCAGTGGTAGATGTTGTGAAGGGAGCGGTGACGAACAGAAGTTCTTTTGTTTGGCGTATTCGGCGATGAAGTACCCACACTCAGTCACTTGCTGGATTAGAAGCGTGACAGTCTTCATGTGCGCCGTGATTGTCTTCAAGGGCTCGGTATCTTCAATGAACGCAAAGACATAGGCCATCGCGCTTGCTAAGCGAACGATCTGGTCATCGCGATCTTTCTGCTTCACGAGCACCTGCATGAAACGTCATCAGTGACAAGTGATAGCACGAATATCGAGCAACAAACAGACGTTGTTTGCGGCTGATATTACAGACCAGGCTAATGACGTATACGGGTGGATCTGTGCGATACCGGTCACAATTTTGTTGAAGAGCCCTAACCTCCGCAACAGAACGGCCCATGTATTCTCAAACGTCTGTACCTCAGTCACGACGCTTGTTCCGGTATCGACTGTCGATCCGACGATCTCAACGGAAGTGGGGGTAGAGGGGAGTGGGTTGATTGCATCGGTTGCCTTAGTGATGGCGTCCATAGCTTGCCGTTCGTCCGCATGAACGTCCCCACATGGTGCAGCTGCCAACGCAAACTTGATCGTAATTCCGGAATGATCGGAATGATCGGAGGTATCCTTGCAAAGCATGTCTTCAAGTACTTTAAATGCAGTACCCGCGTCAGTAGGACATGTTATACAGAACAGTATTCCTACCGCCATCCTTCAATTTTTCAAATACCCCGCCGATAGTGTCAGTCAGACTTCCAACCAGTTTGACCCCCCCGACCCGATGCTTCTGGTAGACATTGACGTGCAGGACGGAAAGATCGTGCCCGTCACTGACAATATTCAGCTACCATCTCGAATGAAACAAAGGACATATACCCACAAATGGAAAGCCTTATCCCAAGAGGTGCGATTCTTTGCTTCCTTTCCGATGTTCGTCGATCGCGAGGTGTCGTCCACAGAAAATTCGACATGGTATCGCCTTGCGACTGGGAGTTTGCGCCGTACTTCTGTGAGAAGTTCGATGTCTAAAAGAAATCCGACAAGATGCGATAGAAGGTTCAGCGTTTCAACCCTACCTTTGATAGTGATGGATTTCGCCCTATAACCACGTTAGCACACCAACAGGATATTGAACGATATACATGCTTGGTGTTGTGAGGTGGATTGGCTTTATTCATAGTACTATAGGCGAAGCTGGTGGACATACAACGAGAAGGAGAGAGGTGGATGGATGTAAGAGTGTCCGTTGTTCAACGCCAAGCCAGCGAGCGGTATACCTTACCCTCGACAATATTTGATAATTACCTACTGTAATTGACTTGGTTGCATCATGTGACGTGATTCGGACTGAGCGGACTGTCCGGATGCTCGGAAAGTTCAATTCCAAGACTTTTTGAATACCGACATAATCCTACTGGTAGAGGAGAACAGATGAGACAGCGGTAGCGTAGTTGGCAGCTTGGATGATATCAAGTCTGACTTGTTGCGAGCAAGACCTTTACACACGTTCATCTACTACAGACGCATAATTACACTAGCCAGCATCACAGACGGCGACACATCACCCGGCAGACTCAACGACCCAAACCGACCCGCCTTGGCCCACTCGTCCATCATCCACACACCCCACACAGCAAGCCAGCCAAACGTCCACATCCATCCCCAAACACCACCCACCCGACGCCCAGTCCACCTCGTCCACAACCGCTCCAGCACCACCCCAACGCTGCTCATCACCCAGAATCCGACAACGACGAGCGTATTCCCGCCGCGTCCAAAGGCGCGAAGCTCAATGTCGTGAAAGACGCCAGAGACGAGGAACGCTCCAATCAGCCCTCCAAGCCGGCCAAACAAGTAGCCGAATGGCCGGAGTCCGAGCGTCACGAGCAGCTCACGCATCATCTGATGCCACCGACGGCCCCACAGCTCGGTCAACGAGGTCGACAACCATGGGTCATCGAACAGGGGCGGCCATTGAGAAGGTCGCTGCTGGAACGCGATGGTGAATACGATGGCGAAAAGCTGGTAGGTCCACTGTATCGCAAAGTACGTCATCCAAACTGCCAAAAAGGACACAAGGACGGCTCGCGAGAGTTCGAGGTGGGGTGGGAGGGTGTGGTCAAACAACGAGCCACCGTCGAGTGAGCCAAACGTGGTTGGGGACACCCTGCGGATGACCTGAATGCATGTATCGAAACCCAACGCGTAGAGGGCCAATCGAGCGGCCGACAACAAGACAAAGACGATTCGTGAATCCGTTTCAAAGGTGGGCTTGGGGACGACGAGTCCGCGGGGCCAGTTCCACCCAATGCCACGCGTGTTGACCATCAAGTCCAAGGCATTCCATAGAGCTGTGTAGACAGTGTCGGAATCCGGTCTCCCATCTGTGTTCCAAGGACTCTGACGGCGAAAAGGCTCTTGTGCCACGGCCCACACAGTACCCCGCATTGAGAAGGAACACATATAAGTCTATGATCGCCACGTTAATGGCATGCCACACTGGACTAGGATGACTCACGATGAGCACGGCGTTCATTTGGCCCTGCTTGGGATCACCTCCCGACATGTCGACGAATATACCCCGCCAAGAAAACCACACGAGGATAGGCAACAACGCAAGGCGGTAAAACTGCGTTCCCTTGAGCTGAACCAGTACGCCTATGATGTATAAACACACGATAGGCGGGAGAATATATACAAGGAAAGTGGTGCTTGTGAGGACCATCTTTCGCGACGCCCCAAACACGTCGTCGCCACTGTGAGCAGTCATGAGGATCCTTGTTCGTAGAGTAAACGCGTGGAAACTGACCTTGGTTGCGTGGCCATGATGATGGTGGGGTGTGAAGGTGGAGGGTATCAAAATAGAAGCCAAGCTGCGGCTTCAACGAGGCCAGCTCGGACCAAAATGACTTGGTGATTATCTCCACCTCCGTCGGAAATGATGAATGAGCCTGCCACCTTCGCTCATTCATAATGGCGGTTACAGTGAAATGAAAATACCGAGATACAGAGTTTGATTGCAATGAGTAAGCAACATCTACTAAATTTCGTTCCAAAAGTACATTCTAACTTGCATTGACAAACTTGCGAACAAACCCCACCAGCGCCAACGACGGCTCAAACCCACCCACCACGCTCATCGACGCATACCGCCCCGCCCTGGCATACACGTCCACCATCGGCAACCCCCAGATGACCAACCATCCCATCATCCACACCCGCCCCCACACTCCCCCCACCTGTTTGCCCGTCACCTTTTTCCACACACGCTCCAGTACGACCCCAACGCCGTTCATCACCCAGAACCCCACCACCACCGTCGTATACCCACCCCGTCCAAGTTCGATATCATGAAACACCCCCGACACGAAAAACGCCCCCAACAACCCTCCCGGCCGACCCAACGCCCACTCAAACGGTTGCATGCCCAACGTCATCAACATATCCCGCATCATCTGATGCCACCGCCGTCCCCACAACGCGCCCAACGACGTCGACAACCACGGCTTGTCAAAGAGCGGTGGCCATTGCGAGGGCTCTTGGTAGAACGCGAGCATGCACACGATCGCTAGGAATTTGTACGTGTATTGTATCCCAAAGTAGGCCGAAGCGGCAGCTAGAAATGCGATGAGCACTGCACGCGCGAATTCGAGGAGGGGTGGGAGGGTGTGGTCGAACAACGTGCCCCCATGGAGCGACCCAAAGGTGTCGGGGGAAAGCATGCGAATGGTCTGGACGCACGCGTCGAACGCGACCACGTGCAACGCGAAACCAACTGTCAAGGACAACACAAACGCACGTCGCGAATTGGTGTCGGACGTGGATTTGGGGATAACGAGGCCGCGGGGCCAATTCCATCCGATACCACGCGGGTTGATGAGCAGGTCCCAAGTGTTCCAGCAGGCCGTGTACACGCTGTCTGGGTCCGACTTGTCCATGACGGGGCTGAGACGTCGATACTGCACGTGCGTGAATGCCCATACGGCGGATCGTGTCGCCATGGAACACAATTGCGTCTGAGACCCATGCATGAGCGAACTTGCAACACCAACTGAGCAAACAACGCACCACGAACATGGTATTCGCCTGAACCTTTGTCGGATCACCGCCCGACATGTCCACAAAGGTCGCACGCCAAGCAAAACACAACAGGACGGGGAAAAACGCCAGACGGTACGCCTGCGTTCCCTTGAGTTGTACCAGCACC
This sequence comes from Boletus rubescentipes, assembly GCA_038092775.1. Taxonomy (NCBI): domain Eukaryota; kingdom Fungi; phylum Basidiomycota; class Agaricomycetes; order Boletales; family Boletaceae; genus Boletus; species Boletus rubescentipes. The sequence goes on along the minus strand of JBBPRA010000208.1, from coordinate 19,392 downwards.
CCCATCACGTACTGGCACACAAACGGCGGAAAGACGTACGCCAAAAACGTCGCTTTCGAGAGAGCGATCGTCTGTGACATGGCCAACACGTCTTCAACGATACTGTGTAGCCGCCGTTAGAAGCGGGGGTTGGGTGCGGGAAAACGAACGGACTGACCGAGAGGCTCGCGCGGCCATGGTGCTGGGGGGTAACGAATACGAGTCCTGCGCGCTAAATCCAATCCGCTGTTATACATAGTCCGTCGGGCCGCTGTGACGACATCATTCATTTAGGCAACAACCGCAGTGTGTCCGAGCTTCGACGGAACGAGTGACGTCTTGCCAGCTGGCAGCGGCGGCGGCACTCCCGTCGGATACGAATGAACTCAACGTGCCCTATGATCACATGTGGAACCACGTAGGTTAGCCGAGCAGCGTCACGCTTCTCTCGTCCGCAGCGCGATCGATTGTCGACAAGACCCGAATCCGACAAGACGACAAAAAGTCAATACTTTCAAATGCGCTTTACATCCCTCCAATATTTCATGTTACATGCTTCGATGCCATGTCCATGGAAAAACGCCGCCGCGCCACATTAACGATGGCCGGCGTATGATGCTTCCCTTTTACAGGACGTATCTAAAATCCCGATTTTGTCGGTCCGTCAAATCCATGAACACCTATGCAGGGTCCGGTCAACGTCCGAGTACCCCGTTCACCACCAAACACACATACCTTGTCCACCTTGACCTGCACCCGCGTCCCATCTTCGCTTTCCTTTTCGATAAAGAATTCCTCCTCTTCTTCGATCGGTTCAGCATCCCGTCGTGCGTTTTCCCGCGCCAACATCCACCGTATCACCAGCAACAAAAACGGGCAAGTGAGATAACAGATCCCGATGATAATCCACGGAATTCGGTTTCTGCGTTAACAAGTCCACGTTTCAAACGCCTCATCATTGCGCGATTTGGAAACGATCGTACCTTGGCTTGTACTGCTCCTGCCACATGAACGGACCGGCTGCATTTCCGATGCAATACGCGCTCAGCATGATGGCGTTGGTTGTCACCTACACGACAAGTCGACATGAGAACGACACGACCCAAGGTGGCGCACGAACCCGTTTGGTGTGTCCCGCAGTCACATTCGTCAACCAGGACAAGGATAAGACAAATCCGGTCGTGTTGATATCGACGAACCAGATCCCAAACAGTAATCCCACCTGATTACTCCACGGTATCAACTCGATCATCAATACTCCAATGAGGGACGGGATAAAGTACAGCGCGCCGACATAGGCGCGGCCATTCGGGATCCGGGCTGCCAGCGTCACCCCCGTCCAGATGGTCATGATCTCAATGAATCCGTCCACGCATCCAAGCAGCGTCGTATCGAGGTAGCTAAAACCAAACGAGGACACGATGATCTGCCGCTGATTCGTGAGCGAGTTGGGTACATTGTCCAGTGCGGAAAAGAGCGCAAAGAGCCATGTCTTGGGGTCCAGGAGCGCTTCTATCATCCTGTGTTCCCCATCAATGTCAGGATATGAATGGAATTCCATCAGACGTACTGTTCCTTTTTAAAGTGTTTGTTCTCTACGCCTGTTTGATTTTCCTAGAGGTTCCGTCAATACACGTCTTGCGATACACTTTTTTCATGTCACCCACCTTTAGACGTTGGACCGCCGTCGCACGTTCACTTGGCGTAAGGAACCATGCACTCGTAGGAGAATCAGGGAAAAAGAACCTATAGACCACACGGTCAGCCGACGCCACGAGCCAACGACGCTACAGTACCAGTAGAGGACTGCCACCACGAGCGTGATCACCCCAGTGATGACCATCAACCTTGCCGATGATCAGCTTTCCCGTCGAATTCTCCACAGCCATGACCCTCACCATTGCCAGGGAGCGAATCCAGTGGTTGTAATATGCAAAGATCCGAAACTTATGAAGCCAGAGATGATTTGGGCTATCGTCGCAGTCAGCATCGCTCGCCACCCATCCAACCCCCTCACCTGTCCCATTCATCAAAACTATGTAGCCCCTTGTCAGCACGTGACGACGCCCAACGATGAAAAGAGCACGCACACCAATACCCCACACGCAACGTCTGCTCCTTGCGCGTATAAAACATGGAGCTCACGATCATGAACCCCGCCGTAATAGATCCCTCACACATGCCCAAAAACAATCTGCACACAAAGAGACCTGCAAAGTTGGTACACGCCGCTTGGCAGGTGAGCGCAATCGCCCAGACGAGGATGTTGAGACTAGGTGCGGGGTCAGCAGTGGGTACGGGTATAAGAACTTGGATGCGAGACTCGCCTCATCCATCGTCCGACGGGGAATCGTTGGAGGGCTAGGTTCTGGGGATATTCAAAGACAAAGTAGCTGATGTAGAAGATCGTTCCGAGCCTGGGAGTACCACGTCAGATGCGTGTGAGTGACTATCAGGAACGAGATAAGCAGTACCAATTGTATCTGTGATATGTCGTATCAGGGCGCGCTGGGTGTAGTCACGAGCTCACTTAGTACTTACTGATTGGTGGATAGATGCGCGCCTTGGCTGTCGTTTGTCAGAGGGGGACCTCACGTTCCGACGTCCGAAAATCTCACTCTATGCCAAGGATGGCGGCACTCCCAAGTGTCGTTTTGTCCATGAACTGGATCCTGCATTCCAAGAATGAATGAGCACCACGGTCGACCATGAAAAACGCGTCTGGCCCACCAGTAGAGCGCTGCACACCAACCACGCGATTCAGATGCGACTACCGTGAAAGTCATGACCAGAACTCACTGCACATCATGGGGAGAATGTGATAATCAATCTTCTTTCTGCGTGCATACGCTCCGAGTAAGTAAAAGACGACGGAGCCAAACTGGTTGCGCACCTGACGCGTACCGCCTCGGCGGGATCCAAGTCGACCTCCAGACCGGCGACAATCTGGGCACCTGTGTCGACCTCCTTGGTCGATACGCCATGTGCATGAGTCTCCTCATGCACTCGCTTCTCTCCTTGCGTGCCCGACGAAGTGGAGTTAGAAGGGACGCGACGCATGATCCTAGTGGGGGCTCTCAAGGGCTTCCCGAGATGATAGGCCCTCTTATAAGTGAACAGTCCTTGATGAGAAAGGCGGGGATGTAGATAATATAAACACTCTTGACTTCGTGTGAAAGAAGTGTCCAACCGGGGCTTATAAGATAACTGGGGGATAACGTGAACGGTCACAAGGCACACTCGCCAGGATGCGTGGAGTGATGAAGCCGTTCAATGCGGGTTTCAGCGCCATGGGATTGGGATAGCGAAGCAGCATTAACACAGAACACGAAGTCGTTGGCAATATTTGATTTTCAGCACAGTTACCTCGACCCGCGGATACAGTACTGTAATAAGTCGAATCGATGTGTGATCCACTTGTTGCCATGCACGCACTATACTCCGGTCAATCTCGCTTCTTTGAGCTATTAGCGAAGCGTGCAGAGGGCGGAGCATCCTTGGCCAGCTCATTCGTCAACTTCTCGAAATCCACGTCGTTGCGTTTGAAGATGTCTGCAACGATCGCATCCACGTCCTCGGTCACCGGCAGCGGTTTACCATCCTTGGATACCGTCTTCACCTGGATGACTTCCATCATCTGTTGGAAAACGTGGAGCTTCCCCATGGCGCGCAGACGATCCTGTAACACGGATCAAAAACAACGCAATCATACCCTGTCGACGACCGTACCCTCATTTTCTCCATCATGCCAATCTGATTTTGCATATCGTCCTCCTTTCCCTGTTCAACCGCCGTCCAACCATCTTTCATCTTCATCCACACGCAGAGTTCCCACGTCTGTACGTTGATGACTCCTTTCTTGTCCAACTCGCAGGCGGCCGCCATAGCCCTGTAGTCATACGCCCATTCTTCCCATGGTAAACCAAAGGTGGCGTGCTTCATCTCCTCGGGGTCGACAGCACGGCGGAGAAGGTCCTTCATGAACGCATCCCGCTTCTCCGGACCCTCTGAAACGATGTTCGCGATGGTAGACTCACTGGGTTTACGGAAGATGACTTCTTCCGGGGGGAATCCATGGCGGAAACGCAGCGTAGCGACGCCCTCGAGAAAATCACGTATAATAGGCACGAGAACCAAAGAGATGAAGAGGTCCAAGAGGATATTCCCGAGAAGCGCCACGTTCAAGTCCGGTGCCGTCGCGTTCCAGCTTGGTACCAGTTTCCCGACGACGAACCAAACCCCGTACCGAGACATGCCGCGATATACCCGCCTTGTGAGGAGAAAGGACCAGACAAGGTTCATTCCGACTAGCATCAGAAAGTGACGTCTAGGATAACCAGACACGTCACTCATGGAGCCTCAGAGATTGGGGGTGCTCGACGTACTTTCGGGTGGATGCATTAGCAGAGTCGATGTGGGTGATATATATCTCTGCCTTTGGATCGCGGTCGGCGAAAAAGGCGTGTACCGGATGGTTTTCTGGTACTTTGTGGGCTGCGGGCATGGCGATGGGACTAAGCAAGCGTCATTCTCAGGCGTCTACGAGACCGTCGTTCCTGGTTATATAAGCAACGGAGTCGGCAGTTTCGGGTTAGAATCCGAGGCTTGTTTCGCGCTTGCCAGGCTGATACGCACAATAAGATCTCCGAGTGTTCGTCCGAGTTGATCGCAAGGAGAGTGATTGCCAGGTAATGGCGTTTCTACGCGTCGGCGGACATGGATCTGAGACGAAACCCATTGTGGGGGTTAGATCGACACTTTTTACACTTACCACCGTTTCATGACAGGTCGCTTGGGATGTAATAATTCGCAACCTCTTGTGCGAAATGGCCCTGGCCAACGCGTTGAACACGCCAAGTCGGTGATACGGGTGTTGGGTTGGATAGGGGCGTACATGTAATACATTCCCACGCAAAGGCCTTCATAAGCTTTTTTTTCTGGCTAGTGTTTTCTTCGATTCTTCCACAATCAAAAACGCGCATGAAGAGAACTGACGGTGCAGAGAGTTGAGCAACCCCACGACGGGTTCGCGCTGACATCGCCCGTTCGGCACCACTCTCCTTGTTACATCAAAGGGACGGGCTTGCATACCTCTGAGGCGTTTTTCGTGGTTGAACCTCTCCATTTCTACTATTGAATATACATGCCTTCACTGCCTCGATGCCCATGTATATACCATCACCAGTGCAATCTGTGAGTCGGGCACTGATATCCCTCTGGATTCCTGAAGAGGTAAAGTTGGTGATACTCTTCGGCATCATACCACGCTCCAGCCTCGAGAATCTCCGTGACAATCCGCTTCCCCTTGGGCGTAAAGTGTTTGGCCTGGACCTCTTCCGTGACACGCTTTGCGATGCTGGCTTGCTCGGGAGTGTGTGTAAAGATGGCAGACCGGTACTCTGGGCATATGGGGTCAGAGATAGTGGTATGGTCATGCAGTCCTCACGACGTACGGGTACCTGTGTCTGCCCCCTGTCTGTTCACCGTCGTCGGATCGTGCGTGCGATAAAAAAACTCTGGATGGGGCGTCATCAGTTTCAAAGAACAACACGTACCCGTCCCCTACGCACCAACGAGTTCGTCATACGTGACGACGGAGGGATCAAACTCGATCCTCAACGCTTCTGCATGTTGCGTCGTCCCAGTACACACTTCCCGGTAGCTCGGGTTGACCGAGGAATCCTTGCCCCCAGTGTATCCCACCGCCGTCCTCAAGATCCCCTTGTGCTCAGAGGGAGGGTAATGCTTTAAAAAGATGTGCTCCACGCCCCAGAAGCAACCTGATGCAAACGTGGCGACTTCGGGCTGCTGTGATGCTACCCCATGGTATGAGCGCTTTTGGGTATTAATATACACAGGGGGTGCTGGACAGTACCTGAAGTCATTGCGGAGCGATAGTGAGATGCGTCGATGCCAGTCGTAGAGAAGGATTTCGTGGCGAACGAGACGAGTGCAGTTCTGACTTGGTTCAGGCGATTGAACATGTGGAACAGCGGACGTCGTGAAATAGCGCTTTAATTACGCATGATGAGTAAGGAGCCTCACATGATCGGGATCACAGCCCATGCCTATAGTCACAGTGCCCGGGCCATACTGGTATGATCCCCTCATCCACAATAAACACCCCCTGGACAACCAACCGTCGTCCCATATGTCCCTCCAGAAACACCCGCAATCGTCAGAATGGCAGTAACGATCCCACCAAGACCCTCTCCCGCGATGAACCCCGTCGCAATCGCAAAACAGTACATCTGATAATGATGGGCGAAGCTAATCATTGACTGATCATCAGCAGATCCTTTCTTCTCATACCAAGATGGGACTTACCCTCTTCGCCAGAAGAAGGCCACGGTGGACCCAAAAAACATTGCCAGGGGGTACGTGCTAACATCTGCGTATCTCGTGATCAACGATCCGCAAATTTTTTAAGAGGGTGGCGACCTACTCATGATGAAGGCGATTCCCATCGCGTTGAAGTTTCTGCAACAGAGCTAGAGTGAATGCTGAGAGCTAGCGCGTTCACAGTAATACGCACGGAACGAATGCGTGGTATTTCGGAGGCACTAGCTTGTACTTCACCACGACCGAGAGGATAGAGGCCACGCCAAGTCCAATGGCTGTATATCCCGAGGACGGTGGGATAGGTAATGAGGAGGAAGAGACCGCAACCGCGATGGCCTGTTTGTTATCATCAATAACAGAATGAAACGCAACAGGATGTGATACGACATACCCGCCAAGCCTGAACATCAGGAATCGGGAAACTACATGTATCGTACGACAGACTATTGATGCAGGGGTATGCGGATGAAAACACTACATAGACACCAGCAGATATGAATATAGATACGACTGCCCCACACAGCTGTGCATAAAAGACAGCTTTCGGTGAAGATCGAAGCAGATGGGCTGCCTTCAAATCTACGATCATGTCCGCAGCTGTGAAACAGGATCGGTGTCGATACACTTAAATCAAGTAGATGCAAACCTTGCTCTGAAGCGCCTGTCATAGAGAGTTTAGTCGCCTGCCAAGTGACGTTTGAAGGGACTCACCAAGCGCAAGCATACCCGAGAGGGAGTTAAGGAGCTCATTCTGCTTTGGAGAGTAGCTGTTCCCCTTCCCAATGCCGCCAAATACCAGCTGAGATGCGTTTCCTAATTTCAATATTAGGTTCCATGCATGCATGACGAAAATCAAGCTAACCGATTGCGGTTACGGGGGTGATATTCGTCCGTCCGCAACTCTCAGTCCCAATGAAACTAAACAAAAACGCAAAAAGAATAGCTAGCGGTCGACTCAGCAAGCAAGAACGTGAAACGAGCATATCTCTCACCGAGAAGCGTGACCCCGACGTTTTGACCAAACTGAACGCCCATAACGACACAGCTAATGATGATGCTCGTAAGCAGCACGGAGCCCCACATCCACAGAGGTACCCGCTCATTCTCGGGAACAGGGTCAAAAATCTCGTCCTTGGTTTTGTCACCAGAAGGCAGCCGTTGGAACTTCTCAGTGACACTCAAGACCATCCCTCGAAGGGCCGTGTAGATTGATCTCGCATTGCAAGCCACTTCGGCGAAACTTGTGCAGAGTAGCATTACTGTGCCGGGCCAAACCTAGTTCTCGATGAGTAGATCATGAATGCGAGAAATAGAAGGCATTTACAAGCCAGTATCTGGGTGACGGATTATTGACTGGATCGGTGAGCGTCCTAGCTGAGGCGTTAGCATCTAACAGATTCACGTCGAAGGGGACGGCTTACATGGAAAAGTAATTCATATAACCGGGTATGCTGTCGTCCGCGGGGATACCCGATGCCTAGGAAGTTCTCAGAACGTGACTCGGCCATGGGATCCACAAAACAAACCAAGCCTCTGCTGACGATAATGGGTCCAATGATAGCCCACGCCAAGAAACTCTGGTGATAGTGAGACCCAAATATTGGAAAGTGTACGAAGAGCGTACTCCGCCCAAGAAACTGTACGATGCGTTGATACCCGTCAACATCCCGACACCAATGAACGCTGGCGTCCATTCCCATATCCATCCCTGTTCGAGATCGGATCAGTGTAAAATGGAAGCCCTGGATGCGTTGAACTGACCCAGCTCTCTGCCGCGATCGCTGAAGTCCAGCCAATTCGATTGAGCGTATAAAAGATGTGCCAATCCCAAAGCAACGCCGGTGCATATTCGCTCACCACCCGGAGGGTGATTGCGAAACAAAACGAGAAAATCAGCGCCTTCGTCTTTTTGCTTGCCTCCACTACCGCGTTTTTGCCGACATGCAACGACTGGATCGTATACGCAGCCGCGACGCCGGTTGGAAAGACGAGCTTCAACTTGAGGATATAGAATTTACGGAGCGGGATGGAAAACGCCAGGCCGAAAAAGGCGCAACAGATCGTAAATGTGAACAGACGACCAATGTCTTGGCTTGGGGACGCTTGAAGGAGTCCGAGTTGATAAGCGGCCGGAAAGCCAGAGGTAAAGAGTAAGCCCAGCGATCCGGCCGAGGTGGCAGCCGCCTGCGCAACATTGTTTTCTTTGGGTCCAAAGTAACCGCCTCCCAAGTGACGCGGGAGAGATGTAGACAGGGGTTTGAGAATTGCGAAGCCAAATATTGCACCGAAGAGGGACGCTCCGAAAGTCCAACCGGTCTGGGGACATCAGGTTAAGGGAGGACTGATCTATAGCGAATGACATACCTTCAAGCCAAGGTAAACATTGCTAGCTGCGATAACAGCACCAAGCGCGCAACCAACGATAGCCGCACGGACGGTAAACTGGTTTTCCTCCACCGGGGCATCTGGATCGATGGGGAAAGGATCATCTGTGTTTATCGCATGAGGGGCAGGTAGGTTGCTGTCCTGCTGCTCTACGGAAACAATATCCACGTGCGCGTTTGTCTTCTCGTCTTCTTTTTCAGAGGGAAACCTATTCTCCTTGAGAGCATGAGGAGGCAAGTAGGAAGTGCTACGAGAACTATCCTCGAATATTATGGTGTCCATCACAGGAGATCCGCTGAATTCGGGAGAAAACGAGGGAGGATGAGCTTGAAATACGAGGCACGATCCTTATCATGTCCTGTCGAGTATTCTTAGCCGTCAACACCATTCAAGTCAGGTGGGACCCATTCAAGTGTATTTCGGACGGATAACCGGGTAAAGCGTGAATCAAGGACCGAGTGCGCAGCACTGGGCTATTTTGATCACTTCCCGTTGGCACCACGCTAGGAGCAAGATAGGTCTCGAAAACAAAGATAGTGCGATCTCGTCAAAGTCGATCGTGTTGGACTGTGGAGTATGTTTGAGTCACGGGCGATAAGATTATTTTAGGACCATACCTTCAAGAAGGACGCGTGGTACAACCTTTCGTTGATAAGTCGAAGAATCGAATATCATGGAACGCTCTCCAGATTGTGGGGTAATTGAATGGACCGGGTTCATAGTCGACCCGCACCACATTTATCACTATTGTATTTGTCTGAGTCAGTGAGGAGTAGTGTGATAACGAATGACGAATTCAACAAGTACGCACTCAGCTTGGCATGTTGTGGGAGACTGGGAATGAACGACTCCCTTATAACATACACCTTCTGTTTATTGTTTGCCTGGCCGGGCCTGTTGGGAAGGTAGATATCATTAGATGTCGAGGTTGAAACGGCTCTTCTTCGAGATACAGGAAACCTCAGGCTGACCCAAGGGCCAAGGGACCGGCCCGCAGAGCCTGTCAAAAAGTTCAACTTGCGCTCTGACCGTCGATTCAACGCGATATCGTAGCTGGCATGTCAATGGTATAAAAGTTAGGATATAATGACGTTCCCAACGGCGACCAAGGTGGTCTGGGAAAAAAAGCAAGGACGCGTCGAACCTTCGGACTCACGTTCCAAGTTCAATCCAACATAGCGCTCAGCAACCGTTATCCAAGCTCCACACCCACATTCTTTGACCGACTCAAGCTACATCTCATCACCCGGCTCTGCTAAAGGCTCTGTACGAATGATGTTCCTCCGCGGTGGGTCGTGTGGCCATGCTATACCTCGGCTCACGTCCTGACCTGGTCTGCAAGTCTCCAACGGACGAAGGCGACGCCATGCGCCCGCAAGACTAATACTAACGAAAAAGCATAAACCCTCGATCTGATTCGCCATCGAACCTTTGTCGATGACTCGGGCAGCTTCATCGGGACAGCGTCGTCTAAACTTCGAAGACAATGCCATTCCGCACCATCTCGTTACTGGAGCTAACGAAACCGCCCCAACTTCGGGGTCCTCTCATATGCGTGGTGGGTAGACACTCCTAGAGATTATACGAATACCGTGACCATCACCATCACGCGTAGGACAACGTCCGAATCCGGTATCGATATCCGAGCAGGACCTTTCTTTCTTCTTGGTGCGTGCATTGGGAAGCTTGGGCTCGGGTAGGAAATTCCCCACTTATTCATGTTTCCAGCCAGCGCTTTTTCGTCTCCTGCTTGGTTTGCGAGCCAACTGCATCCGCTCTTCGAGCTTGGGTATTGCCAAAACGCTGCAATTCCCTCCTTCCGCGCCTACGCCAAAAGTCAACCTTGCCGACAGCGCAATGAATGAACGCAATATGGGCCGTCCCCATGACGTCCGGTCGAGACGATACATTTTATTCACAATAGCAGCCTCTGGATGTATAATATACATTGACTGTAGTGTCCATCGAAGAAACTGAATGGTGTGCGGTTGTCCATGTGTATCTCCTGACAACGCTCGCAGCACAGAACTGAATTGCACGAACCGCCGCTAGAGGAGGCATCCCCCAGAGACAATTTCTACATATTGTACACAGAAGACAGAAGACGAAGTAAATGCATGGGTGAAATAGATATTCGAACCATTCAAAGCGCAACCATCATTCATCTCTCTCGGCTTCTACGCAATGCTCCTTAAGCCTGACGCGCACCATCTCCTAATACCTCGAGTCGAATTGCCTCTGGGTCCTCTACATCGCCTTCCACCTGGCCCTCCCCCCGCCCCGGGTTGACATCCGCGAATGCAATCGCGGACATGACCGCGTTTTCATCTGCAACGGGTTGTGATATCACACCGAATCCGCTGTCGATCCCCTGCCAGCGACGAACGAGGTCGCGGTCATACAGTTCTCGGATGCTCACGATGAACCGCGGTATCATGGGGACCATGGCTGGGTAGAAAACCATCTCGAGGAAGGATAATGGAGTGCTTGTACTCTTTAGTACTGCTTGGAGTATAACAAGAATGTTATAGAACACGTATCTAGACATCAAGGGGAAAACATCCAAGTGGTGAGTTTATGTGCAGGCACTTTAAGATGAGGTGGAGAACATAATGGAAATGAAAAGAAACAAAAGAAGGAAAACAGAAGACATACACAAGGAAATAAAGGACTCCATCTGCTGTGAGTTGTTGCATGTACTGGTTAGGTTGCCACTGTTTGGTTGCTCTGTACATCTGAACTGACTGCTTGAAGGTTTGGATAACAACCAGAATCAAGAGCATGACATTGAGAACAAATTGAAGGCATCCATCAAACATGTGCACTGCTACTATCTGGAGCACTGGGACACTATTGCTGAGTGAGGCAAAGCAAAAAGAGAGTTTGCCAACTTGAGTAGTTGTACCTGGAGGAAAGAGCATGCCAGTGAGATCACAGTGATGTATGCAGCTTGTGACATACTGAACAAGTATTTATTGTGATTGTCAAAGATACCTGTAAAGATGAAAGAAACCATGACCTGTGGCACATAAGTGACCAATAAGATATAAAAGATTCTTTTGGATCGATTCCACATGGCATATACCCGCAGGATCATCACCACTGAAATTTAAAACCATGATTAGGGAAAATGAAATCAAGGAGCATAGTAACTCACAATCACAAGCAGCATGGAATATTGAAAACTCCCAGGTCTCTACCATTAGGATTGCAGTACCTTTGAAATATCCATGCCTCATATGTACATGTATTGTGGACAGTGGGAAATTTATGTGCTTACACCTATGGGACTGTTAGCAATATAATTAACAAGTAGAATTTAGATGTATACATCTACCAGAAAAAACTATTAATGATATGTAGTCAGGGTGAAGCAGGAAAACTGACTTTTACAGAACCAGGCATGAAGGTGGTGCCAACTAGAAATGTATACAATTAGCTTGATTAGCCTCTACCTTAACTCATTGAGAACATACCAAGGCCATTAAGACTTTAGTGTGATTTCATTGTTAGCCAGGTAATATATAATATATAATAGACCTACATAGTCCAAGAAAGACCAACATAGCGAACCTGCAGGATTGTCAATTTAAAATACATTCAATGTAGCTCTGAATCCTTATACATACAATAACAAACATTGTGGAGAACCAGGTCCAGGGCCTGTGCTATGGGACTGTAAACAACTTTATGCTCACTTGATAATTGTTGCCTCCTTACCCAAATATACTCTACCTTTGAAAAATTTTAACCAAGAAATAAAATATGGAGAGCAAAGATATGTACCTCTCTTGAAAAGGTGAGGACTGCAGTGGTGGGATTGCAATGACATATCAATTTGAAATGGGTAGCATGCACAAGTCTGGCACTTACAATAGTCATATATGACAACAGTGAGTGCCACAACTTGAATGGTTTATGAGACTAATCAATTACCAAAGGCATGAGTGACCATACCTGACATATAGTCATTCATCTGGAGGAGCTCCAAAGTGGACTGCATATCAGAGGACATATCAAGTGCAAAATGAGCACCTGTGTATGATTGATTAGTTAAAAGCAAGGATTGTCACTCGAGAGGGGAGGGGTTTAGGGGTTATTCAGCCTAGAGATTCCCGGCAGTTATATCTCCTACCCAGTACATTAACTGATGGCTTTCAGACTTCTTTGGAACAAGGAGTGACGTATGATCCCCATTCGGCAATTATGTGATATGGCGTATCGCGACAGAAGGCAATGCAGAGCGTTGTGTATACAGCATCACACGAAAACAATGTGGTCAAAAGATGGTTTTCATTCAAGATTATAACCATCTCACCTTCCCGCAGTCGTGATCATGGCAAGTGAGAGAGCCCTTGGGGCTGTATCGCATCTGATCTTTCTACTCTTCAATCTAGGCGCTACCATAACCCAAAAATATTCCTCGAACGCCAGCACTGAGTGATGATTAGCGCTCCATTCACTCTCTCACTCCGAATGAGATATCTTGTCCACCTATATCCGCCCATCAATATGTATCCATTTCCAGCCCGTCGTTTATTCTTGCCTCAACCCGAAGCTCAATGAACTAATTCATCATATAACGCCTCCATTGAGTGAGCCAACCAAAACAAAGACACAAAAATCGCCTGCACCCCGCCACCAATGCCACGAAACTCACCTTTATCGATTATGTATGCATTCTACATGACCACCTCCCATCAGTGGGAGAACCGCGGGAATGATGAGAACCGCTGGTCATTGTTCTTCTAGAGGTGATCTCGACCGTGATAAATCAATCAGCATGTCGCAGCGTTGAGTGAGCGCCGGTGAAGTAGTGAAAATCACTACAATCTGACCACCCCTCAGCCAAAGCCTCGGAGACCGACGGTCTGGTTCATCACTTCGGATCGTGAAAGTTTGGTCAATCAAAGATGGGATCAAACAACGAATGAAGAGACACCGCGTTGGGATGATACCCACGTTCTTTTTCCCTTGAAGGTCGGAATACGAAACATATATAATAAGCCTTCCAAAATGCCAGATGCCACGGGCATGGGTCCGACGAGACGTTTAGATTGTAATGGGATGACCCAAGTTACAGCGACGCTGAAAACCTCTGCGCGAGCAAAAGGAGAGAATGAGTAGGGCCAACGGGGCCCGTTCATCATCCCATTCAAGGGATAAACGAAGAACGATTGAGCAAGCTTGCACTAGCATCATTATCTGTCGAGGAAGACCCTGCGTGGGAGCAGGGTGAGCGAGGCTCACCCCTCACCCCTGCTGTAACAGGTCGGTAAATAGCAAGTTCATAGTGGACCGAAGGTCGATGGAACTAGAAGCGGTTGCAAAGGGAGTAACCCTGTATGCCCCTAAAATAATCCATCGCCTCGATGTCATTACCGCTTGCTATTGGGACACCTCGATATCACAAGTGTCCCGTCACAAGCAATCAGCTGAATAGCAGTGGCAGCAGTGGTCAGTTGTACCGTCAATGCCCGGCCCGAGATGCTGAGGAAGTCACCAGTGCGATACTGAGGCCAATAAACCGACACGCGCTGGCGATTTGGAGACGAACAGGTCCAGCGGAAGGGGAGGCAAATATGTTTTCATAAAGTCGCTTCCCGCTGAAACGGAGGACAGTGGGAGATAGTGGTGCCCTCTGAAGAATAATCGTCTGCATGCTCGCGGTTGGCGAGGAGCATCAGTCCTTCCCGTCGTGGGTCATCAACGTCATTCGACGCATCAAGCGGAAGGCTGGAAGACCCTGAGGATTGCGGCAATCAAATAAGATTTCATGGGCACGCAGGATCAGACAAAGTCATCCCTAGGAAGAAGTCCTGCAGTTAAAAACCGCCGATTGCCAGATCTGCGTGGCCTCACCTTATCGCCATAACCAAAGCTATACGATGATTATGGGATGGATAGCGTTGGAAGCAAAGAGCCAATACGATAGGATGGAGGAGAATTTTGTCGTCTGCTTTGACAACGTTGTGGGAGAGATCGGTCAGACGAACCATGCTGCATGCCCAGAGAAGGTCACCAGATAATTACAAGGGTGAGCAGGCGTGCACTGAGAAAGCCAACTTACTGACACCGCAAAACCACCTCGACGCATTCTACTCCCATCTCAATACGCTCTTTCCAGTCTACCGCGAAGTTGTAGGGAGCCGGCCTACTCCAACAAATGGTGTTTGAATTGGCTTAAAAATTAGACTGACCGCAAGAAGATTGACCGTACACGAGCGTACTTACCTAGATCGCGGCGAAGACCGTTCTGAGTCCTCAGCCAAGTGTGTATGCGGCAATGGGGAAGGGGTTTTTCGCACGCCGAAGGGCTGTCAATTTCATTGGGAATTTACGGTCCGTCGTGCTCATCGTCATTGCCCCTAAGAGTCTACCACCGCTCTCCGTTGTGCGCCAGATTTCCCATCGCACACCACCTTGCATGATACACGTCGCAATTATCTCAGCACGCAGCAGCTTCCCCAACGCTTGGATGTCCCAGCAGACTTGCTCAGCTCCCAAATTAGATCTTACGGACAGGTGACTGGCCAGTTACGACCTCACCACTTGTCTCATGACAAGCCATCTGGGTAGGCCGCCGCCGTAATATCTGCCATGCGTTCCCCCTTCTAGCGCGACTCATAACTACGACGCAGTTCTGAATACGTTCATGAGCTGTCGACTCTCCTGTCCATTATGGCCGCAGCAGTGGGTCAGCTGGAAAGTGAGGTGTCCTTCCACTTCAATGTAAGCTGACTCACTTATTCGGGTGTCTGCTCATACTCTGGCATCCCACCTCTTTCGTTCCATCAGCTCGTTGCTGAACCCCAAACGCTCATCCGGAAGGCGAGCCATTCTGGCGCAAATCCAGCGGCCAAACCACGAGAAAATTCTCGACGGACTGCACGAAGGTTGTAACACCGTCGTTGCACCCCACGCATTACCATCACTAGCGCTAGCTCCTTTCTGCTCGCTAATTATCATTTAGCCAGTCAATAAAAATTTGTTTCATGGATCTACGCATTGCCCATAATGACGAGCGAGTGCGTGCACCACAACGGCCTTTCGTCTCTCCTCGGGAAAGCTGAATGGAGTCGAAGAGTGGGATCCATCAAGGAAGTGCGATGGAGAGCTCAGAAGACGCTAATGGCTTACAGTGATTCGACTTGCATGATTTCACACCCCAGAAACAGCCTGACGCAAACGTGGCGATTACGAGCTCCCGCGATGCTATCACAGAGGCATGCTTGAGATGGGTCAATACATACAGAATGATGTCATGGAAGGCGAGAAAGGTGTAGTGCGAACTTAGTTCGAGCGGACGACGTCAAATGTGTTGACCGCATGTATGGACAGATGATGAGTCACAGGTCCGAGCTCACAGACGACCCCTTCCATCAGCGTCCACATTAGGCGGTTCCTGGACAACTATCGTCCCATGCCTCGCTCTAGGGACACCCGGGATCGTCAGAATGGCCCGGGTGGTAACCATGATCTTGCTAGGACCCTCTCCCGCGATAAAACCCGTTGCAATCGCAAATGGTTCATGATAATTACGGACAAAGCCGGCAATGTGAATCATTGATTAATTGTCAGCAAATCCTCCCTTCCGATGACAAGACTGCGCCTACCATCTAGATCTTCCCCAGAAGGTCACAAAGAAGTAGTATTGTATCAAACAGGTAACACGTCGATGAGCTGCCCAAGGGCTGCTCCATCATCACACCTATACTGTATTTCACCTCTGGTCGCCGGAAGACTCTCCCCGGACAATTCTCCTTGGTGCGCATGTGTCCACCATACTCCCTCTACTATGTCGACGTGTTATCTGGACTCTAAGACGCGTGTGAAGATCCGAGTTGTCTCGAACCTTTCGTATCCTTCTTGATCATTTTTTCGCCCAACAAACCTCAAGCAGAGTTCCGCCATTGCTCTGCATCGCATGGTACGTCCACGACATTGGCGATTTCTTTGCCAAGCATATCTTGTGGAAAGACGCCGTTGCCACAGTCTTTGCTAGCGTTAACGACCACTGCCCGCGACGCTGCGCAAAACGTACTAGTATGTCTCCGGTAGGTTTATTGTGTCACTTTTCTTGACCACCGTGCGCAGTTGCTTGTCATGAAGAGACTTGGCGTCTCACTTTGGAGGCGCATTGTTCCTCTTTGTGGGTCGCCCGCCACAACGATCTCGATTTATAAACGAGCACGTCCCGCTTTTGCGTACGACCACATTCTTCACTCGACAGGGAAATAGGACTATGAGAAATCAAGCTGTCGATTCGTTACACCACCCCCTCGCGGCAGTTCAATCTGCCCGAGAAAACATACAGAATTGCGTTAAGTGTGATGTTCAATGTTCATGTTGTCGATGTTGATTGCAATAATCACAAGCAACAAAGGCACGTCAATGGTCAAACACAAAGAATGGGGTACATATAATGGACATCAAGTATAGATAACAAACAGACCACGTGAATGGAGATACAAACAGAACGTGATTCCAACGGATCGCAGTGATGAATTCGCTCATTCTAGAGCGACCTATTCGATTCGGCCAGCACCGACATGCTCAATGAGTGGAAATTCTTGGCAGATGAGACGCTCAGCTTCCGCTGTTCTGGGCTTGATCGAACACTTGAACGGTGCTTGATGACTAGAATGTCTCGCGAGCGTCAGCAAGCCAACCACGATGTGAAACAACGCTCGTTACGAACGCGAGGGTATCCCCCACTAGGTTGTATTCAGGGGTGATTTCCACGTCGTTTTCGACACACTTCGAGATATCGAAGACGGCGAGTGCTTGAGCGCACATGAGCCAGACAGAGGAATGTGCGAGGAAATATCCTGAGAGCCGAATCACATCCATATTGCGTTATATAGCCAAGTATATCGCTTACCTGGACATTTCCTAGACATCCATGATCGTAGGATTAACTTGTTATCCGGATTAAGATAACGAGACCGATTCTCACCGGCGCCCAAACCCAAAGCACGCATTTCCAGGATGAGGTTCTGGGTTGCCTCCCAAGAATCGCTCGGGTTTGAACTCCAATGGATCAGAATACGTTCTTTCGTCACGAAGTATCGCCCTGGGACAATATGGTGTCAAGACCAAAGCCGGGGATGCCTTCGACTCACCAGATATTTACGAAAACGTAGGAACCTGCAGGGATGAAATACCCATTGTACTCGTCATCGACCCTCGTACGTCTCACGGCTACAAATACCGGGTTAACTTGAAGGTGAGGTGTGGTTAAAGACAGAAGGACAAACTTAATGGACCAGGAGTCTGCCAACGGAGAAGCTCTGTAAACAGAGCTTCCATGTACGGCAGAGACGGTCTGTCGGAGAATGTGGGCAATCGACTAGTACCCACAACCGAGTCCAGTTCTTGCTGGGCTTTCTTCATCACACGTGGATAGAGCGTCATGGCGAGATAAAAAGCATATGCAACAGAACTGGCCTGGAGGAGGCATCTGTCAGTGAACGTGAACACGAGCGTGCGGTCCTTACCGTGTCAGCACCACCTATGGTTAGGTTATTCGACAATGGTACTGAGATGGCCGAGAAATCATGATCGCTGACACACCTTGATACACTGTTGCTGTAGCCCATTTAACACTATCTTCCAGTTCTTCTGTAAGGTCAGGCATACTCATTATACGAGATGACAATGAAGGCAGTGCGATGCCAGCGGACTTGAGAGATCCAAGTTAGCGCGCTTCAACGCAGCCGCCTCGGATGAGATATCTCACCAACTGAGTCTTCACGTAATTGTGAGGAATTTCCACAAGGTCGTGTAAAACGGCGGCATATTTCTTTGCCCTTCTCTTGAATCCAGCACCGGGAAACCACGACGGAATGTACTTCACTGTGAAGGTGTCAGTGTCTTGAGGGATGCTAGGAAGAGTCAGTGACTCACTAAGAGGAAAGAAATCGACATGGTTTCGACCGAGTCCAATTGCCACCGACATCTGCGAGTTTGCTACATGGGCCAAATCGACGAGAGGATCGTCTCCTGCCTGTGTCACATAGCCATGCGAAAGGCGTAGGACTATGGAAGTAAAATTCCTAAACAATGTCCTCAGCGATAACGGTAGGCAATGTATATGAAACTTACTTGCGGACATGGGCTTGATTCCTGTCGGGATCTTCGAGTACACATTGAAGATACCGTCCAGTTTCGAACTCAATCATCCTATGCGACTTTGCTACAGAGGCATAACTCCCGATCTCTTGTGCAATCCACCTTCGATGAGCACAAAACCATTCATTGTAATTACAAAGCAGCATAATCTTGCCCCATCCTGAGAGTTCACCGCACATAATCGACCGAGGGCGATCAGCGTAATTGATGCTACGCTTCTCGAGCAAATCTGCGGCAATGTTTGAGGAGCCAACGACGATCAAGTTGTATCCAAACAACGACCCGGAAGCAATGTCACCTGTCCAACGAATAATTAGTGACAGCGGACTTCATAATCACGGTTCAACACACCATACTGCTGATTAAGCTTCAGAACTTTTGACCACACATTTTCATTGCTAGCGAGCGCCCCAAGAAAGAAACGAAGACTAGAACCACCAGGTGGCAAACGGCGGGCTTGCGGCATTGTGTAAAGCCTAGCCATGTAGAGGCCGAGTGGGACAAGTGGGATGAGTAGTGAAACAACAGTTCGACGGTCCATGGTCCCAAGAG
>JBBPRA010000207.1:0-41214 GCA_038092775.1 Boletus rubescentipes | reverse complement strand
CCACTGCTCGTGAGATGAAGGAGACATCAAGGAAGTTGATTTGACCAATTTGGCTGCAATACGTGCCAAGGTCGACACTGCAGAACCCGGCCATCCCCTACCGCTCTGGAAAACTTCGTCACTCACTCGAGGATATAAACGTGATGGTCAGCAGAGCCCCTCATCACAAAGGCACTGCCCAGGAAGTGGTGAAATGACCGCATCTTTGCATGTCAACCTATCCGTCTATTAATAAAGCGCTCAAGACCGCAGACCTCTACCCCTTCTCCCGCTCACCTTTCTACTATGTACGCACCCCCTCAGAAAGACTACGTGGCAGCCTTTGGTCCATTGCAGTCCAAATATGGCCTTTGGCGGCCCCCCCACTCCACCTCTTCCTCAGAAAGACGGCAGCAGTGGAAGTGGTACAAATGGGAATCTAGCTCGTCGTCTACCGTATTTCTGACAAGACTCACCACGTGCTCTGACGTGACGCCCCCTCCTACGACGTTGCAGATGCCCGCTCAGGAAACACGTTGACGGCAAATTGTGATTGGGATGGGCTATATTTGCCGTCGCGTGTGATGTGGGTGTAGTCTTTGAACTGCCTCGTCGTGATGTTGAACCTTTCTGATGTAATACTGATCCCGCGTCTGTTTGAGGCTGTAGCGATTTCTGACGAAACAGTAATTTATACCATGATGGGGTACGATGCTATTCAAGCTGTAGTAACTTGGGTGATGGTCTTCCTCTGAATGCTCCTTAGAGAAAACTATGTATTTTAGCCTGGTTAGCTAAGCAATAAAGAAATTCCTAAAAACAAATAACTTGGGAATTGCTGCCTGGTGACAGCACAAACCTTGCTTGTTGGATGGGGCAGCTGCATTGGTAAACAGACAACATGACTGCCATTGAATCAAGTAGCTACTGGTATGTGATATACAACACAACTGCTACTTATGGCTGCAAACAAGGTATTAAAAGGTTGCTAGTAAATATACATAATGTGAGTGCAATAATGAGCCTGGACCTGGAATGTGAGTCCTAGGGATCTGCATGGGTAAACCCACAGGTCTCAGACCTCCTGACCCATGAGCGACCCATACTCATGGTCCACACTGGCAGGTAAATGGGTACTGACCCCTCATGAATTACCCATATGCATCAATCTTGACCACTTGCATACAAACACGGATGTGAACACATCATTTGTGTGCACATTCGTGATTGTAGGCAAATGGGAGTGATGAGTTATGGAGACGAGCATTGTTGTCGTGTTGAGAAGAGAGCATGGGCATGGGTGCATTGCCATCATTGGTGTCATGTCAGAGGTGGGAGGATGAGGGTGTCATCCTTGTCATGTCATCACGTACATGGCGTTGTCAGACGAGGCACAGGGCGCAGACGTGGATGTGGACGTGTCTTGTTGGCATTATTCAGAGCAGGGAGCTGAGAAGATGAGGGCGTCGTCGTCGTCGCACCATCGTGTCCATGGCCTCAGAAGAGGGGCAGGGTGCGTGAGGAGGGAGAGGTTGTGGACGCATCTCATTGGCGTTGCGTCAGGGGAGGAACTTGAACAGGGTGTCGCGTCATCGTCAGAGGGGGGAGAGGACATGGACACGTTTTGCATCCGGCGTGGCATCAGACTCTGAGGATAGGGCGGGGGTGCATCGCTGTCGTCGCGTCAGACTTGGAGGGAGACGACGCGGACGTGTTGCCGTGTCAGTGAAGGATGGGGAGGGGGTGCAGACGCGCCGGCAGAGCAAGAGCAAGAGGGTGAGAGAGGGAATGGGCGGGACGACGCGCCCATCATTGTAGTTGTCACGTCGTCAGTCGGGGGAGGATGAGGATGAGGGCGAGGGTGCGCTTGTAGCAGTCGTTGTCGCATTGTTGCGTCATGGGGTGGGAGGAAGAGAGACAGCACTCGGGGCAGAAGCCCGTGAGCATGGAGACAAGAGCGAGGGCGAGAGATGCAACAACACAATGCGCACAATTGTGCACGTTATGCCATCGCCTCTGCAGGCCCAACAAAGGCGAAGGCGAGGCGCTAGCTATCATGATGTACCCCTATCACCAAATACATAACGGGAAGGAGTTTCTGTCGGACGCGTTCCCACGAATTATGGGGGCGACATCTTGTTTGAAGTTTACCGATTCAGAATATTTCTACGATGCTGCCATCACTCATCCTGCGGTCAGGCAGGTCAGCTTGGAAAGGTCAGCCTTTGTTATAGCCTAATGGTTACTTCTGAGACGTGTACTAGGCCCCTACTTTGTCGCCTTTTCAAACTTGAAGCAGGCCTTGGAGGACAATCTCCCTATACGGACAAACGCACGGGCGTGTACCATCCTACCAAATTTCGTCGGGTGGGTCCATTGGTTGAGATATTTCCTTTCGGCCTAGTGAATGCGGACAGCGTTCGATTCTTGGTGCACAACGGCAAGGACTATGTCCCTGTGACAGTCACCCAAGACATGATTGGCCACAAGCTGGGTGAATTTGCCCACACAAAGAAACGATTCACTTACAAGCAAGTGTTTTGCTGGCATTTATTCGAGTCGTGACTCACCTTTGAAATAAACCGTAGGGCAACAAAGAACCGATAATGACGCCCTGTTTCACTCCGGCAGCCCTGTGAATTCCCTAGGGATTTACCCCACGAACCTCGGAGCGGAAGACAGCTCGTGTGCACAGTGTTGATGTAGCCTGTCCAGCCTCAAATGTTTTTAGTCCGAGTACTCGTATTTTTTTTTCCCTTGTTACCGTGGTGATATGTTGTTGGACGGATACATCCGAGCTGAGCTACGACCGAATCTTGCCGCTCGCCCTCGTCCTCTGTAAATCTGTGTTATAGCGTCCCAAATAATCTGCCTCGATTTTCTCTACCTGGCTTCTTTTCTACGCGCTCACGTCGGCCATCACAGCGAGTAATCGCCCCATAACAACCGTGCGTTGAACCGACGTTGGTCCCAGTTGCTGCCAACTTACCCGCTGCCAACAGCCTCGTGTGCTTTAATTTCTGCATGGACGATGGCTTTCAACGTTGCCGCGGCCAACTTGACCCCTTCCAGACCTGCTCCACAGGCACCCCTGCGTCGAACAGTGGATTCGCCATCGCCATCAAACTACAATAACGCACTCCAAAACTCGGGTTACAACGCATCCTTTTCATCCGGCTCATCGTACGCTTCAGACTACACCGGCATAGGCGGATCTCCCATTCGGTACTCAGACGCATCGATGAACTTGCAGGTCGTTCGGAATGGCATGGTCAGCTTGAAGGAGGAGGGTTTTGCCAGTTTCATGTTCTTGAGGAAATGGCTTGTTTTGAAGGGAGAGACGCTATCTATACACAAGACCGAGGTGCGTAGCATTACCGCTCAATCACTTCCTCATCCCTGATGCCGTGCTGCACAGTCCTCCCCACCACAAAGCGTGATCATGTTGCAGGATGTCACCAACATTGAACGGGTAGATTTGAAGCCTTACTGCCTGCTGCTGGAGACCAAGGACAAGCGGTACCACCTTTCCCTCAAAAACGACGAGGAGCTCTACGGTTGGCAGGATGACATCTACTCTCGGAGCCCGTTGATGGGCGTCAGCAACCCAACCAATTTCGTGCACAAGGTCCACGTCGGGTTTGATCCCATCTCTGGCGCCTTCACAGTGCGTTTGTGATCATCTACCCTATTAAACACGGCATCTGATTGGTATCCAGGGCATGCCCGAACAGTGGAGCAAGTTACTCACGAAATCGGCCATCACCCGGGAAGACTACGCCAAGGACCCGCAGGCTGTGCTTGATGTGCTCGAATTCTACACGGATCACCAGAAACGCGAGCTCGAAGAGATGGGCATGCCTCCCATCGCACGGTCCGTCTCAAGCCCCTCCACCGCCTCGTCGCTCACGGCTTTCTCGGTCGACGGTACCCCTCCCCCACGGTTCAACGCCGGGACGGGTCTCGGCGGAGCAGCCATCGGCAAGATACCCTCCCCCCTCGACGCCCGGCCCCCAGGCCCTAAACGCCAGGAGAGCGCACCCGCTGAAACCGCCTCGGCCACGTCCTCCCAAAACGGTCTTTCCTCCACCGCGCTCGCAGCCGCACGCGCCGCAGAGCTCGTAAGCAGCTCCCACACCCAACACGCACACACGATCTCCTCTGCGGGTCAGGGGACGGCGGGGCGTTCGCCGATTCCAGCCCTGTTGCAGACGCCGTCGTCGCTGCAGCCGAGTCGACCTGCACCGCCTCGTCCCTTGTTGACGGCGACGCGTCCAGCGCCTCCTGCTCCGAGACCGCCCGTTCCTGATCATATGCCTTCGACGGCTGATTTGCGTGCGAGAACGCAGGCGCGTGTGGGGCCCGAGGGCGCCCCAAAGCCTTGCTTGGATAGACAGCCCTCCCCAGATGCGCTCAGAGACAAGGAACGTGAACAACGCGAACAACGAGAGCAACGACGGAAAGAGGAACGTGAACGCGAGAAAGAGAGGGAACGAGAGCGGGAACGAGAAAGAGAAAGGGAACGAGAGAGGGAGAGACAGCAGGCCAGGGAAGAGGCCGAACGTGTTGCTATCGCCCCACCTAAATCTATCCCCGCGATGCACCCTGTTGCCGGAGCTGCTGGGGCGACTGCTGGACCACCTCCTGTGAAGCCATTGCAACCGGCAAAGAAAAAGGAAGCGTCGCCCCCCGACGTCACTGTCACTGCCCCCGAGGGCGAAGATCCCGGCGTTGCCGAGGCGGCGAAGAAGCTCGAGAAGCCAAAGGAAAAGGAGAAGCGCATCAGTACTATGACCGAGGCTCAGATAATGGAGAAACTTCGATCGGTCGTGTCAGATGAAGACCCGAAGACGCTATACAGCAAGATCCGGAAGGTCGGCCAAGGGTGCGTTTGTTATCTATTGCTCCCGCGCGGTTGAACGTTGATCAGTCACGTGATACAGTGCATCTGGGCACGTTTATGTCGCGAAGACCCTGGCGACTGGGAGGAAAGTAGCTATCAAAGAGATGGATCTTTCCCACCAGCCAAGGAAAGAACTCATCGTCAACGAGATTCTCGTCATGAAAGAATCTCAGCATCCCAACATTGTCAACTTTTTGGAGTCGTATCTCGTCAAGAACACTGAACTTTGGGTGGTGATGGAGTACATGGAAGGAGGTGCACTCACTGACATTATAGAAAACAACACGTTGGAGGAGGATCAGATCTCAAGCATATGTTATGAAGTAAGCATTCTGGATGGTCTTTGGATCGGTCGGCTCATCACCGCCGCTAGACCTGCAAAGGGTTATGTCACCTTCATAGTCAATCCATCATTCACCGCGACATCAAATCGGACAATGTTCTCTTGGACGCAGAGGGTCGCGTCAAGATCAGTACGTATCGAACCTCGCTTGGTCTGGACGCATCCCTGATCGCTTCCCAGCCGATTTCGGTTTCTGCGCCAAACTCACCGATCAAAAGTCGAAGCGTGCGACCATGGTGGGTACGCCCTACTGGATGGCGCCCGAGGTCGTCAAGCAGAAAGAATACGGTGCCAAAGTCGACATCTGGTCGCTCGGTATCATGGCGATCGAGATGATCGAGAACGAGCCGCCGTATTTGGACGAAGAACCGCTCAAGGCGTTGTACTTGATCGCGACCAATGGCACGCCGACGTTGAAGAAGCCAGAGTCGCTGAGCAAGGAGCTCAAGAGTTTCTTGAGCGTGTGTCTGTGCGTCGACGTCCGAAGTCGAGCCAACTCGAGCGAGTTGTTGCAGGTCCGTTGTCTTGGCTGGCTGCGCGATAGCTGACCCACGCATGCACCACAGCACGAGTTTATGAAGAAGGCGTGTGCGCCGTCTGGCTTGGCGCCCTTGCTGCGATTCAAGAAGAAACAGCAGGCCCCCTCATCATGAACACGTCCCTTGCTCTCCTCTCCCCCCAATCCCATTTCTTTTCTTGCATATATACTTGACCTCTCTCGCCTCCTTGTTCCTTGTTCTTCACCCGTGCTGAACGGTTGTGATTTCGCGTGTGTAGTTTGGCACTAGCCTTGAATTCCCACGCTCTCTCACCACCCTTGTTGACGACCCACGTTCATACCTTGGCCCTTTTTGTGTACTTTACCCGGACCGACCGCACCGAATTCCCTTGTCCTGCCTCCACTCTCCATCCGTCCACCCTCGGTTCCGCTTGGACGATGCGTAGACGTGCGCGTGTGTGTTGCTTTTTTCTTTTCGTCTCTCTCGCTGTTTTCTCTCTGTGCATATCGACTCTGAACGCAAACGTCGAGGTACCACGTGTGTTGTAATTCTGGATTTCCATTTTTTAAACCATGCTGTTGCGAGTGTGATTCGACCGCAGACGAAAAAGGAGTAGTATACGAAAGACAACATGGCATGAGTCACATTATACGCGAAATTAGGAACAGGACATGAGAGAAATGGACATGAACGTGACATGAAAAGGGAAAAAAACGCATGGACGCGATACGATGCATGAGTGAGGCATAACAGTGTGAGTACGGATGACGATATCGAAACGGATGCGGAGAGAAACAAGGCATAGATGGCGTCAATCGAGGGAGGTGTGCTGCATAAAAGGAACAACGTCATATATCAATGGTGAGTGTCTTCATAAGTCAAAAAGTGCCCCAAAGCCATATGAAAAAATAAAACTTAAAAGCTGTTGACGAGTGGATGATGATGGTGATGATGATGATGATGTGAGCGAATAAACGAGCACGTCCAGTGTACACCGCGAGTCCTCAAAACCGTCCGGCAGCCAAGAGCCGGTAAAGTGTGTTCGCTTCCTCGAAGCGCGAGTTACGCAGCGTGAAATGTGCCATCTCGGCAGAGTCCACGTCCAAACCCATGTCTACGATCGACAGCCTAAACAGAGAGGCATAGAAGCGACAGAGCTAGAAACCAGGACACACCGTGAGCACACAATCAACAAGCCGAGGTAATCGAACGGCGCGACCCACGTTCTGGACGCCTTTTGCAAAGCGATCGTCACTGATGAGCCCTTCTCGTTCTTCCCTCTCGGCATTGTCGAGCCATCTGATGCTTTCATGAATGAACCTCCCGAGAACCTCGACATGGACGATATCAGCAATGGTTGTTTTACCCCCTGTAGCGGGGTCAATGATGATGAACGTATCCTGCAACAAGCGGACGAGAAGGTCAAAAGAAGGTAACGTCGGAGGGAGCTTGGTCAGGACATCTAGATAGGGGTAGGGTCCATGTGACTGAGCGTTAGCAGCGGTTAAGAGGGCCGAAAAAAGCTGATAGGCTAGATTAGGATTATTAGCGACAATGGATGGCAGGTCCATCGAAGTTATCATAGGAGGCGACGTTAAGTTGGGTATCATTGGGGTCAGGATCTGTTGCACACATGAGGTGAGCATCAAGCAATGCGGTCTTGAAAGGCACGCACCCGTTGTTCCGCGAGAGTGAGTACACGGTCACGAGCTGCTAGGAGCAATTTCATCCCTTGAGCAATTCGCTCCTTTTTTTCATCTTCTTCAGGGGTCACTTTCACAACGGTCTGCGCTGGAGAGGGAGATTTGGATTTGGGGCCATGTACAAGTGCTTCACCTTCCCAAAGATGGGGGTTGATGGCGACAATACCCCTATAAGATGGATATAGCAATGCTACCAAAAGAGGCGAGATCTCTACTTACGACTCAGGCGTGCTCGTTTCAGCAAAGTTCTCTTCGTCCAAAAACAGATTTGAGGCTCTCAGCTCAGGAAGGAGCGGGGACCTCGTCAGTGTACTAGGCGAATAAGGACCAATCTGCAGCAACGGTGAGCGGGATGACTGACGAGGGGGAGAGAGATGCACATCATTGCCGTCCCCTTTGAGAATTTTCCAGAGGACCCATACAAGCTGTTCATTGTCACTGGAACCACCTTCGGCGGCAATCTCGATAGCATAACCTCTCTCTTTTAGGAAGGCAGCATACAGAGCGGACTTGAACGGATTGAGGGAAATCGGATAAGGAGCGTACATTGAATACAAGATGAAGGAAACGAGAATGCGTTGGGCGAGCTGAGGTCGCGGGAAGTGACGCAGTGAATATGAGGAGAACGATTTGCGCGAACAAAGTGTACTAACTTCGACAGAAGAATTGAGAAGGGGCAACAACGCGTCAAGAGCCAGCTGGAATCGCGCGGTAGGCTGTACGAGCTGAGAGAAAGCCTGTGCAGCTGTGGAACAAGGAAGGGTATAAGCGCGGACTAGGAGATGTGCAACTGACGCCCGGACAGGGTCCCCTGAACTGATCTGACCCGGGAAAGTTGGAGATAAGATATTTGAGGCCGTTGAAGACTTTGGAAAGAGTCTCGAGCCAGCCATTGCTGGTGTTCCCGGACTGACCCTGCTCGCTGTCGGCAACGGCGACGAGGAGGTCATCGTCCATAACCAACGTCAAAGTCGACTAGCCTTTCCATTCCTATCTTGTGTGTCCTTGTTTGGATTATGTGGCTATGGGTGGCTGTGTACCCCTGATTTAGACTAGACCGACCTTGTCCCGTAACGCCCGCAGTCGCCCCTTCATGACCACCATACTCAATGTTGGCCCCAGGTCAACAGACTCGGATACCCAAAACACAGAGGTTAGACATGTATGAGAATTTTTTGATCGGCTAGATTAACCATCATATCGCGCAGTCTGTCCTCCAGCATTTTTACTTTTTCGCCGTGATTGCGATCGTGTTCGCTCTCATCATCCTTCGGTATGTCCCACTCTCTATCCCACAGATCTACGCGGATCTAACGTTATTGTCTATGAAGAGTTATCCTTTTGCGAAGGCGCAATCGAGCGCTTTCCAGCTTCTTCCGGATAGGCGGTAGCTCTCCATATTCCTATGGCTCATATCCCCCACACAACTCCAATGCTGGCGCATTGTACCATGGTATCCAGCTAGCTCCTCTTCCGACCGCATATCTCCCAGATCGCAGGATTCGTTCAGCAGATGTCGATGCACATGGTCGCCGGCTCGGTCCTGCTGCAGAGGAGTGGGAAGGAAAGGACACTCTTCCTGCGTATGACAATCTCGACAGACCACCCAAATATATTGAAGCAGGTTGGTCACACGGTGGGCCTCACCAGCCCACAGAGCAGTCCGCGGTGACCCCACCTCAGGGGGAACAAAGTGGAATGGCACATCCGAACACTTCTGACGGAGTTCCTGGGGAAAATGTGGGTCGGCAGTTTGACGATACCCATGCTATGGCAGGCGTGGTCCGCGCGAGCGACGCACCACCATCCCATAATGACTTGTCTGGTAGCTGACAAATATCTACGCTTCCATTTTTGATGCTTCCGTATGACCATTCTCTTCTGGGGGCTTTTTGAGGAACCATGTACCTAAATATAAATATTCCCACTGACGGACACCTCTCATCTCCAGTCTATGTACTAGCATACCTGATGTCTAGTGCAATGTAATTGTTATGTTTAACTGGTCTCATTGTGGAACTTCATCGCAGTCTGGGACGGCTTCCTTGGGATCCTTGGTACGTCGACGGTCGACCTATGAGAAAAACCGTGCCCGACAGAAATAGCATGGGCGGTTTCATATGTCACTCAAAGAATTCAGCTTGCCCTTTGACGCTGACTGAGCTGTCTCAGTTGCCTTTTGGTTCAAGTTGCGTGTCCGTCATGTATACCTAGTCAGTCAGACCCCTAGTGCCTGCGCCTTGCTCCGATGAACCGGATCCGTGTTCCGCTACCCATTTAATTGTTCTCTTCCTTCTCGTTTCCCGCCGCCCGGAGATGGGTGTGCATCTCTGGATTCGCTGGACCCACTGCGCCCCGCCCAGTCCGAGTATATGTATATCCAACGTTCCACGAATTACAGATGGGCCTCTCAGGAGATTTTTACCCCTCGTCTATTGTCTCGATAAAATGGAATTTCCGTGAACGTGTGATTGAGTGCCGGTAAGGCAGGATCCTCAACTATGTCAAACTCGAGCTATGCGCCCGCCCGTGGAGGCGGAACTTGTGGGGCACAATTTACGACGAAATTCTTTCTGTGTGGGCCTACATAGATAGGTAAAAGGCAAAAGGTATCGAGAAGATGATCCGAAAATGGCAAGTGTAGTGTTTGAAACGAAGTCATTCCTTGACACGTGGCTGTGCGGTCCGACAATACCCGAGACAATTAGAATCGCTTCCATACTGAGTCAACGTGGTCAAGACAAAAAGCTTGACACATCAATGGGTTGCAGCTCTCCGGTACCTGGCCTTGTCAGCTTTTTCCTCACGTTCCAATTTCACTCTTCTCGGGATGTCTTGATGGTGCGTGTCGTATGTCACTCTCAGGTTTTGTGCCGGTGTGCGAAGGTACCACAGGGAACTCAAGTCGTACCGGGGTTTGGTCGGCTTATACACCTCACCTCACAATGAACCTCTTTTTGTTCTCGCATATGGAGATGCGTGGTCCAAATGGCGACCGGGAATCCCGTGGGCATCTCTCAAGATGTCAGAATTGTCAGCCCACTGACCTACACAATAAGCAATGCCACTCAACTGGTTCCGTCCGCCGGTATGTCCGCCGTGATACGACCATGTAGCGAGACTTGGCTTCATTTCAAACTATTGTTTTTGCTGACAGCCACCACGGTCCCAGCGACGTATATATACAGGGGTGCTGAGGTGGCCGACCTCCATAACCAGGTTACACCAGTCGTCTTCGCCTCTAAAGAGCTCTCGCGACTTCTCTGCGATACATCCTCTCACCATACATAACGATGGACATCTTCTCCACCTTCACCTTCTCGTCATCCCCCGTCCCCACCGAATCTGAGTGGAACGGATCGGAAATACCAGTTGACAATAACACCAACTCGGCTACATATTTTAGCTGTGTCATTGTATGAACTACCAAGTTCTGTAAGCATTTTTCCTTGATTGTTCAGAGCCTTAAAGTGACCGACTCTCCAGCAGAACCAACCCCGTATTGCTTGGAATCTTGCTCCTCTCATCGACTATCATCCCTTTCACGTCGCATCTCATCATCATTCTCACCTGCAAACGTACCGGCATCCCTTCTTCGCTTTTCAGCCATGTTGATCCGGCTGTAATCCCAATCTCTTCGTTCGAGACAGTCTCACATTTTTGTCACAAGACGGACACCGTTTTTTACTTCATCTACTCCCGGTTGTAGTCTATCTATGGAGTGACCGGACTCTGGGAATCAGAGGGCAATTCGTCAGGAAGTTGCCGCTTGTATGAGAAGCCTTGATGGTTATAGTGCTACCTCTTCGATTGCGCTGTTACTGTACATATAGACAACCACACCCCCACACTCCTTGTTAAACGCGAAACCATTTGCTCGTCATCATGGCTTATCTAGACCTGGAGGTTTGGTGTGAACCTTGTGACCAAGTCTGGTCAATAAGTCGACGGAGATTGTCGGGTTTATGTAAGTTCTAGCTCCACTGATAGCATTTGATATCCGCACCGTGCTTTTCTTGCTTCTACACACAATTCGATGGCGCACGATAACTCTGACTCTGTACATATTAGTCTTCAGACTGACAATCCTCAACAAACTGAACTCCAACCCGCCACCACATCTCAAAGTTCAAGTTGTATCGCTCTCCCAGCAGAGACGATATACCACATTCTTCGCTTCTTAAGCCCTCAAGATCTTATCCGTCTACAAGCAGTACGTTCTACTCTCCAAAGAAGGCTATGTATCACTATCTCATTCGACATTGTCACGTCTCCAGGTGTCCAAACTATTCCATGAATTCATCCATGATCCTGCCGTCTGGCGAACCCTCTACTGCACCGTCTGTCTCCCTCTCCCATCCGGTCCCTTTCCCTGGCAATCCACACGCTTCCTCCAACGCGCGCTCGTCCACTCGGCTCAGCTCGCACGCGCGTGGACTACCGAACCGCTCACTCTTATCTCCGAAAAGGTCTTCACCGGTCCCCGATCAATAGAGGAGGATAGATTCAAATGGGTCTGTGGGAGATGGCTACTCGTAAGCAAGGGTATGAAGCAACTTCGGTCGCGTGATGTCGAGTCGGGCTCGGAACAAGTGTTGTGGGATCGTGGCGCATTCACGTTTTGGGCGGCGGCGTCGGTGATGAATCCATTGGGGCATTTCATATACGTCGCTGTGCATCTGGGCAAGGGCCATCTTACGGATCCGGTGTACGTATCATGGTGACACTATGGTTTTCGCTGGGTTCGCGTTGATGACCATGTTCTTTCTTCATAGGAAACTGCTAGAGTTTGTCGTGAATGATGATACGGGGCACCTGTCGGGCCCGGAAATGCTCGATGTACCGACCTGGTCTTTGCCACGAGAGGCGTTTCTACCGCGTATCCGAGTTGATAGCGGCATTGCGCCCTATGCTTATATCTCTCTCTGCTCTGCGAACAAACCCAGACAATCTTTGATATTCGACCCACAAAACAGACAGTTTTACAAGTTTCCTCGCTTTCGAACACAGCTGGTAGAATCCTTGTACTACACATCGACGAGTAGACACTGACGTGTCCCTTTCACACCAGGATCTCCTCTTAAATTATCGCGGGGCATGGTTACCCCATCTCGTCGAGGTCTACTTTACGCGTACTCACCTCCTCGTACTCAACCGTTCCTATCTCATCCACGGTAATATCGGCAATGTCGAGGTCATCCAAATATTTGCCCTTCCAGATGTCGATTCGGATCCCCTGCCTTACCCTGGACCGAGCCGGAACTCGGTTTCGGACGGCCTCGCGGACTCGGATGGTGCCACACCCACTGTCCGCGAGCTCCGTCTCACCCATGAGATACTCACACGTGACACGGGGTCACTGTGGCTCACCCCCATCTGCAATGAGATCGTGGACCCGATCACACAATCAACGACGCTCCGGTTCATGCACACATATTCACCTTTTCAGCCTACCCCCGAGTCGCGCGTCCGAGTCGTCTGCACCGACTATATCCTGCCTGCGTCCCGTCCCGATCCTACCCACCCTACCACCGCGGACAGTAACAACCACGGAAATAGCACCGCTAACAATAGCAACAATAACATCAATAACAACAATTTGAACGCGATCGTCCGCAGCACCGAGCCAGTCCTCCCTATCACCGTTATATCGCACGACATCTTTTCCGTTCAAGGCGTGTGGAACGGTAACCTGGTCGACGTCTCCGACAGCGGGTTCGTCAGGGGCCTCTGCATGGTCGGATGCTACACAGGCGGATCCAACATTCCCGACACCCCGATGGTGCACAAATTCGCCGTGGATGCCACGGGGGAACGGTGTATTGCCGATGTCGGCGATCCGTTCCCGCCGTGGGCAGACCTAAATACAAATCGCTGTTATCAGTATTCCTTTGACGGGATGAGAGGGAAGGTGTGGCAAACAAAGGGGGATGTGCCGGAACTGGATAAGGCGGGCAAACCCGTGGATAGGGAGGTACTCGCTGTTGTGCTCGACTTCAAATAGGCAGTTGGCTATGTTGGTATGGAAATGCATCGTATCCTTGACCCGACCCACCGATGCAGTTGAAGTCGTCAAGCCAGAGGTAAAGCAAAGCATGTACATGTCTAATTGGTATAGCAACGACATACGAAAGCAACGACTACAAAAGGGTGTACACGACGAGGCATGCCCACATCCATGCTACCGTGCCTTGTCGCATAACCTCTACAAGTTCTCCTATGCATATTCCGCTCAAGTGATTAGACCAAGGGTCTAGAGGAGTGTCAACAGGCGGATGAGCAAAGAAATGCGAATAGACACACATCCTGACCAAAAATGTATGGCCGCGTGCGAATGACCCATCCGTAACAGAACGCTACTGTCACCAATATTTGGCCATGCGAGACAACGGAACTGACAAAGAGAAACATACATTGAGAACATTATTCACCGCCTATAATAGGACACTCGAATTAGTACTAGTACGAACAATGGATACGCGATGAGAACAATGTACCGGGGTATCATGTTCCTGTGGCGCTTTACAGATATAAGAGCCAGAAGCGATGAATTCGCCGTTTGGAGAGTAGGCGACGCAGAACATGTCCCGTGGAAACGAGTATCGCGCCATCTCCATTGCATTTCCTAAATCCCACACATACACCGTGTTTCCACGCACGCTAGCCAGAAAACGGCCACCAGGGGAGACCGACATGCAAATGTATGGCCACAAGTGTGGGGTGGTGATGCCAGGTGCACGGTCGCGCCAGCTGCGTATTTGATCGCCGGTACGGGCGTCGTACATCATGAGTTGCCCATTGGCGAGATTGTTGGCGACGACATGTAATCCGTCCTTGGTCCATTCCAACGAATGCGCTCGGTGCTTGATCTCGAGCGACGGTCGACCCGTAGCCAACTCCCATATTTGTATGCAAACACCGCATGCTGCGACCCGCGCGTCGTCTGGGGAGAATCGCGTGCATCGGGTATTCCCTTTCCGAGGTTCGAGCACACACATGCAACTCCCGTCGGCGACGTCCCTCACTTCCAAACTGTCCGACATGTACTCCCTTTCGATCGCATACACCAACCTGCTCGTATCACTATTGAAATGAACGACACAGAGACAACGACTGATGGCGGGCTTGTCAAAGGTATGTTCGATCCGGCGTGAGTTGGTGTCCCAGAGCAAGACTTGACCGCCGTCTCTGTATGTGCCGCCCGTAGCAAACTTTTTACCGTCGGTGGAGACGGCGACAGTGGTGAAGTTGGTGAAGAAGCCGCCCCGGATGGCTTCGCCTTCACGGGTTTTCTCTTTAACGTTCCAGATCTGTAACCCTGAACCAACGACGGCGATCAATCTGGAGCCATCGGGCCAGAAAGCAAGACAAGGTACGGAAGCTTTTTGTTCGGGGATTAGTTCTTCGGGTTGGTAGTCTGTAAACTGGGAGGATGGCATGGGTGAGAAAACGTCGGGAGTGAGTTGCATGATCAGTCAGTGCATGGAACGGATGTGGTTGGGGTACCGCCACAACTTGAGTTGCATTACATCATAACTCCCGCTGCCTGAATTGCGAGCCAATCAGATAAATATCACATCACCACCTCGGACACCTATTTTTTGTCACACTGAAGGGAATGACGGTTGTAACGAGTGACCAATACCAAGCCAACCATCATCGTCACCCCTTGTATGGGTCACATCCCTCAAAGAAGGTCGATGTTATTGCAGCCCAGGTAGACCGAAGCATCCTAATCCGCGCATGTGAGCAACACAATCGAAATTTGACTCGAACGGAAAACACATACGACCGTGTCGTGCGTGCAGCAAGTTTTTTGGTAGGTGCATTTGTCTGCTCCAACGATAGTAACTGGCGAGCATCCTTGGCCGACTTCCCCGACCACAGATAGAGCAAGCTTGAGGAGGCCCTTGCTCTCTAGAAAATCATGTTCCTGTTGTACCTATTGATTGAAAGGAATGCAGCAATCAGCTTGGGCCCACGGTCTTACATGGACAAAACCAAGGCAGAAACTTACAGAAGTGACGGATTTGCAGCATTGGAGAGAACCCGAGCTGCAGTGGGCATCGCGCGCCCCGATGCGAAAGGCAGAGGTAAGGAGAGCAAGAGGGAGGAGAGCGAAGATGCGAGCAAACATTTTTTTTTCGAGCAAGAACTGCTGTGTAGCGCACAAGAGGGCAGATGAGAAGAGTAGTGGACTGGAGCTCAAGGGTGCTCTGGTTGGCTTTTATACCCCAACGCAGCGCGTGACTCTGTCCTCGCTACGAGTTCACAGCATGACCCCGCAGAAGAAAAAACACAAACACCGTCCTTCGGCTAGGCCTAGATCGCTTGACCAAAGGACATGTTATGCGAGTTATTACGCCAGTTCCTTAAAGAAAATCATATCAGTCCTCGTCTCAGATGAGCCGCACAGCATTGGGCAGTACTGCGGTGGTTGTGGCTTTGCCTTACCCTGAACGAAGCCAACCCATATACCTTCGTTCGCCAGGGTGACAGATACGGCAAGGCACGATAATGGGGCCCGACAGAGTCCCCGCCCACGAAGGAGTAGTAGGTGCAGACTTCACATCGAGCCATATCAAGACAGCTTGACCACATGCTATTCAAATCTAAAAAATGAAGAGCACTATTGTATGGACGCGGCGGATGGACTTTTGCATGAGCGCCTACATATTCCATTTTTCAGGTCGATGACGATGCTGACAGGAAGTTGCCGGTGACTGGCAGAATGGGCCCGACTCGAGGCCTTCCAGCGTCGGTAGTGTTCTGAAACAAGTTTCAGGTGTCCGTCATATTTCGCGTTGTGACTACCTGTCGAAAATGTCGCCGATACGAGCGGTACTGGTACGTACGAGTGTTCAGAGCCATTGAATACTGTAGAACTTGGAACAATGAAAACGCCGCAGTCAAGGCTTCTGCGAGCCGCTGTGCCCTGTAAACCATACAACACCTGCTGCACGGTTCATCGTAGTTTGCAGTATACAACTGTATTACGATGGCCTACGCAGAATGTTGATATGAGTTGGTTGTCCCTCCATGATCAAGGTTAACTTGAATTCAAGTAAACGGACGTGCCTTTACTGACTTCAAGTTCACTTTTAATGGTTTCGTGTAAAAATGCAGCTGTAGCCCGTGCGTGCCGAGCCACGTGAAGTCCAAGTCAACGCCAACAAATGGAATGCGTCCTTGACCGCAAGCGTCCCAAGTGGCATCGCTGAAGATCTGGTACAGTGCTTAGTATTGCGATGCAGGTAAAGTTCAACGGTGGAAAGTTCGACATCCTTAGTAGGGAGGCTCTAGTCACAAACAAACCATCACAATATCTGTGTCCTTCAGCAAGGCTTCATCAATAAACTTGAAGCTATTGCACCCCAACTTGATCAGAAGGCGTACACCAATCGGCCCTCTGGGCAATATTTTGAGTTTTGGAGTGATGTGCGTCCATTTCTTTCACATGGCAGCTAAAGTGACCCTTTTACTGAATCACAGTTCTGGGCCTCCTATTATGCACAACGCGAAGCATTTAGTCACCAGACTCGCCCTTTGTCGCAGTGGATGATCAACTAACATACACATTATGAATTTTCTCAGTTGGCCAAGGGCTTAATGAAGTGTCGGAATAGCTTATAGTCAATCAAGACCGCATTTACACCTTTCTCTTAAAGGATGTTCTGTGGGTCCTTGCATACAATAATGGGGAGACAGACAATGCATCTAAGCAGCGGCTGGTAGTACTAAGGCCAGCATCTCCTGGTGAGTCGGTGGTGACATGCTGAAATCATGCAGAGGAGAATGTCAGTTGTCGTACGTATTTGAAGTCCAGTAGTCCTGTTAACTTCAATGTCCCCCGATTCGAAGGTCTCCGCAGACGCCACTGAGCCTGACAGTGGGACCTTTCAGTACTGCCAAGGCGCAAAGCATGTTGGTAGAAATGAGGTGAGTTTGCGCCCTCATGGTCTATTCACGAGGAACATAATACTGTAATTGCCGGTTGTTTACCATTCCAAACACGAGGTCGTTCCGATGACATTTCTGAAGGTTATATGTCAAGCACTCGTGATTATGGAGTGTACCGGTACTTGTCCAAGCGATGCTAAAGCTCAACAGCATGACAAATACCGCTGTGAATCTCACCTTGGCCTCAACTCCAATTTTTTTCAACTCCTATCAGATTTCGTCATTCCTACATGCTCAAAAAACAGCGCGGAGAGTTGGTACGCTGATACCATGGCGTTCGCGATCTTTTTTTTGCGATGGGGGTTGAACAAATTGGCATTTCTATCCTAGACCGATTACTTCATCGTCGTCCTAGGCAGTCGTCTTGTCCTCGCCCTCTTCTTTCTTAGCTCCCTCACATTCTACATGACTTAAGTTGGTAATGGATTTCGTATCCAACGCAACCTTTTAGGCGTGCTAACAAGAAACCTGTCGAGCGCCGGGGATACAATTGCATCAGGTCATAATCTCACATGAACGACGAGGTAAAAACTCACACCCCCGGGGTCAATAAGGCACTGAGGGTCCTCTTCCACGGGAGAGCCTGAGACAGAGGCAAGGAGGGCGAGAGAGAGGGCAAGGAGGGCGAATACGCGAGCAAGCATGCTGAATTGATTTTCGAGCGAAAAATTGTTATATAGCGCACAAGAGGGCAGATGTGAAGAGACGATAGTAGATTGATGCTCAAGGGTGCTCTCTGCCGGCTTTTTATATCCTAACGCAGAACGACCCTGTCACATCGCTACTATAAGACTCGCCAAAAAGATCCAATCCCGGCCCGTGTGCTATGCCTAGACTGAGTGAATTATATCACAACCGATGTCGTTTGGGACATTTGCTAGTCTCTCTTCTGCTGCGACGAGGACAGGGTCAGAAGCGAGATGTGCAACCGTGAAAGAAACGGAAACTTTGGCCGTGTTCGCATCAGGCGCCATACGACGGGGTGTCGAACGTACCCGCCGGTAAGGCAGCCGCACGGATATAATGCGCATTGGAGACGCCCACACACAACGGAGTAGATGCAGGCTCACTGGCATCGATATACATCACCCATGCTTACTCTCCCATCGGAGGAGCACTGCTGGACATTGGATCGGCTAGGGAGAGAGACTGAGAGAGGGAGGGAGGGAAGGAACACGGGCCAATGCCCTGGCTAGTGATCCAGTAACGCAAATGGGACGAGACCAGACAGGACTACGCTACGCTACAGCTACTCCGGCATCTCCCGGCCTGGACCCCTGCCACTCCTCGCTCTACCGTCGCGGTACACTTCCGACATCCAAGAACGACCTTCATAACTTTCGCAATTGTCACATGTCAGTGGCTAACTGGCATAACCTTTTCCAGCACGAGTGATGGCCTCCGTCGGAAAACTGGAACCGTGACATGAGAGTTCTGACAGGAATGTGTATCACCTCAGAAAAATGACACGTCCGATATCTTTTCCGCATCAATCAATGACCGCGCGCCAATGTCGGTCTCGGGTAAAGGGAAAACTGACGTGGCTGACGTATGGATCCAAAACGAGCTTACACCTCTGCCATGGCCGGTCCAGGATATAACCTGAATTGTTCATGTTGTCAGGAGGACGAAACACTCGATCGCATGATGTTACGTTCATGATTGATAACGAGCGCCGACAGCTGTATTCAGAACCGACGTGCTAGTGAAGAGGCATGATTTCAAGATGAGAAACGGACCGGAGAATGTACCCGGTATCACCATCAAAGGCAGTAGAAATGAGCTCTGTGCCACAAACGTCTGCTAATGCCGGGTAAACTGCCTAGCCTATCAGATGAGACACGTATCACCAAATTAATTAATAAAAACGCATTTGACGAGAATCTCTCACTTACCATGGCCATAGCACGCGCCTCGCTATCCAGTGGTTCCCTTGCAGGAACGTTGATAGTAAGCTTCTCCGAATGGATAACGGTTACCGTGTGCTTTGTAGGCTTCGTGGGGCGTTTTCTTTTGGCCATGCTAACAGGCATCGACGTGGAGCACCAACTAGATCTTGAACAGAGACGACGGTGCCAGTGACACTGATAACGGTGCTGATTTCCTTTTTCGTCTGGCCGACGCCGTGCCTCAAATGTTATTGCATAATCTCAAACAGCGCTGTAATCACCGCGCAAGCATTACGCCCGCACCTGGAGTCAAGACCACGATCCTTCTCGAAATCATGGGGGATGTTATTCTTCGCGATTTCGATGGCAATACATTGTCCAGTCAGCTGTTGAACTGGATCGGGCTGCAACGTTCTTCTAACCTCGTTTATCCATCTAGGCTTCTGGCAGTACGGGGTAATTGACTGGGAACTTTTTTACGGATGCGTGCGCACAGTTATTTTTTCTCAAGATGATTGGGCGATTTTCGAATACGCCGAAAGTACGCCCAGGCGACGAGGGGCTCATTGTCCCCCAAACCGCGAACTCCCATCCCCTGGGACATATATCCTCCTCCGACCAGGTATCCAACGGCTGCCACTTATGATTCGTGTTTGCTCACATAATTTATTGTAGATGGTACTCCGATCTCTGTAGGTTTGACGCCCGTTTCGCCTCGTCTCCGCCATCCAACTATCTCTAATACTCCTTTAAGGGTTCGTCGCAAGCCCCCACATGATATAAATAACTAAATGATTTTTTGTAGACATCAGCCTACCGAGAACGTACACGCGCCCGTGACCCTTGTTGCCTTGTATCCAGTCTCCCGGTTGTTAGAGGGGACTTTAGTCGTTTCAAAGCAGCGCACATTTTCCCACGTTCCCATGACGTTGATGTTCGTTTGACATGCCCCTTTTATTCCCAGTAGGCTAACACTAAGTATCTAGTGGGTCAATAAAGGCTACCCAAGTCGTATCACGGATCCTGCGACTCTTTCTGAACTCGGCGGGCCTACCAAAATCGACTCAATTCAAAACGTGTTGTTGCTTCGGAGTGACTTGCACGATGCATGGGATAACTACAAGTTTGCTGTCAATCCTGACGTTTGGATTTTTCATCTATGCCTAGTATCAGTTCTCACCACCCGTTGTCACAGCGCGGACATGTAGTTATTCCATTTGTTCCGGGCTACGATGATATTGCTGGAAAGGTCCTCAAACTCGATCACATCATAGATCACAACTTGCGCCCTCTTGACGACCTTTTCCGTGACCATTTTATTCAAGGCGTACTGAAGAATATGAAGGGCGCAGGCGAGCCCACCTGGGATTATGAGGATGCACTTGGTGGCGGAATGATGGATCTGTCGAGGCAGGACATCTGGGGCGGAAAATTGGGCCAAGAACACTTTGAGTTTGAGATAGCCCACAGATTGTATAGTCTTCGGGTCGCACAAGAATCCTAAAGCAGCCGAGTCCTACCTCACGTCCTCCCGGTTTAGCGCTTGTCTCCCTGGCCCTTGGGCTCAGGTTAGATGTACGCCATCATTACACAATATCCACAGCTTGTTGCAACAAGACACTTAGACTACTTTAATTTCAAAGAATATTTCATGCTTCACACTGCACAACTTCTTCATCATGGTTTAGATCGCCGTTGGCACTATCACTGATAAAAGTAATGGTGGTTCTCCATCTGATTGCCACCAGAGCCACTCGTATTCTTGTGGACTATCTCAGACATGAGTTCAACTATCTATCTCGATTGAATTGCATCCTAATCTCAACATGCAAGCCGAAGTATGGCCTTGCCCTAGTCGTCGCGTTGTCGGACCGTCGCAATGTGGGAAAGGGTGACGGCAACTGCGCGTCGAGATGGCGAGGGTGAGGGTGTGGGTGTGGGTGAGCCTGAGAGCTGTCGTCGCGTCGCACCATCACATGGTAGGAGTCACCGGAATATTCCGACGCCGTACAAGGAGACCAAAAACGTCTGGTGGCGAGACTACTATGTAAGTATGGACGAAGTGCGGCAAAGATTCCGAAGAAACCTATCATTGTTACCCTGTCTACCAATGTTTTCGGGCCGCCGTCACTGGACGTCGTGAGGAGATTAAAGTTATGCTGGGATTGAACTGGTTCACTGCCACTCGGAATTATCCATCACCACCATGCCCTACTAAGTTGCCCCTCACACGGGTAGTGACGGGGTGTAGGAGCCTGCCGTAGGCCCACCTATGGGGTATGGTGACTCGCATATGCCCCCGTATCTATCGGCGGCTACGAAGTCGACGTCTCCAAGGTATACAATCAAACGCTGCAGGTACTCTCGGACTCGGACTTAGCGGCCCCTCTGCCAGTATATCATTAAAGAACCCGTTCACAGTTTGAGTGATCCGATGGCATAGCAATCGACGGACCTCAGTTCCGAAAGATGTACCAGCCATCCTGCTTATAGACAGTGTGGCCCGTTGTGCGGGTCACCGGTCTGGCAATCGACATCCAGGTCAAGAGTACCGACCACCTCAATGATAAAGTCTGACCGCTACGCGCCGGCTCTGCACGCAGCAACACAAAGCTCTACTGGCGCTTCGGCTTAGAAGGCGTCCTCTACCCACCGAGCAAGATAACTGCTACGCCAGGTGCTAATTGATTGGATGACACTCGTTGTTGGGATGGCTCATGGAAACCCGCCGTGGCCTACGGCGGGAAACACTGAGACAAGCGGGTGACGGAACGAGACCACGCTCTGTTAGGGCGACTACGAGGTACGGGTACAAGGGGCGAATACTGATCTCTACAAGGTGCGGCAGGATATATAGTATCGTACACGTGACTGTATGCCAATGGGCTTACAGCTTATAGAGTTACACGAGTATCCGGGCTGTTTTCATGAGTCTACCTGGTTGCTCGTGGATCTGGTTACCCTGGGCCTCTTGAGCTGCATGACACGTCGCATATGGACGAGATCGAACGTTTCAGTGTTGAACACAGAACGCCACCAAATAGTTCGCGGCGCCGAGGCCACCCCATTGCTAACTTAGATTGACGTACGTTCGTCGTCTCATTCCACTTATCATTTGATTATCATCATCTTTTCTATTTAGAATTCATCTTCATCTTCGCCCCTCTCAACCTTAGCTTCAACCTCTTCTTATCCCCATCATATCCTACGTAGCTGGATTGGGTATATCTTTCGTATTATGGCAACGCAGCCTCTTAAATGCCGTCATCGGGACACTATTAAGCAAAAGGGATCCAATTACATCAGTTTATGATCACACGTGGAAAAACTCGGGCATAAGCTTACAATCATGTCTCTCGAGCGGCAGTCTTCCTGGCGCGTCTCCAGAGGGGAGGCAGAGGCAAGGAGGGCAAGAGCAAGGAGGGCGATTACGCAAGCAAAGAAGTTGGATTTCTTCGAAGGAGACATCACTATATAGTGCGCGAGGGTGGGGATGCGAAGAGAGGATCGTAGACTGAGTACTGAGGTCCAAGGGGACTCTGGTCGACTTTTTATACCTCAACGCGGAGCGATCACACGACCCCCCGAATCGAATACTGGCCTTTGGCTGTGCATAGGTCATTGGAAATGTATCAACGTGTCACGCCAGTGTCTGGATGAAACAAAGTTTTCTGTCTTTTCGGACACCGCGTGACGTTGGACGCACCCAACCGGCTTACTATTACTACCTGGTTCACCAGTTTGGATATAGGACAGATGGTAAGGCACGATGACAGTGATAGAGACCTCGTGTACGACACATTACCAAACAAACTTGGCTTCAAGAGCATCTCGTTGTGCTTAGCATGTATGCAGCCATCCACTTAAGTACACGTTGAGAGAAGGGAAGGTGGAAGGTTTATTTCTTTGAACATTTTATGAAACAACCAAGACGTCAGAGAATAATGTTCGCAACTGCCAGAATCGTCACCTGTCAATGGTTGGTACAGTTATTGCAGATTGATTACCTAAGTTTTAGTGAATAACCTCCGAAAATGACACTTTCGAAATCTTCGCTATCGCTTACAAGCGTTTTGCGATGCGACTGAATCTGCTTTCCCTCGCAAATGTCAGTCTCGGGTGGAAGCAGAACTGG
Organism: Boletus rubescentipes; assembly: GCA_038092775.1. NCBI lineage: Eukaryota > Fungi > Basidiomycota > Agaricomycetes > Boletales > Boletaceae > Boletus > Boletus rubescentipes. Next base: position 17,802 of record JBBPRA010000207.1, on the reverse strand, counting down.
GTGCGCAAGACAAGTAATTTAGCCATAGCGTTCAGAAAGACGAGGGAACACCCGGTCGTGATTAAAATGAGCGCCAACAGCGGTATTTATGACCGACACAAACTAGCGAGGACATAATTTCAAAGCGAGTCGCCGACTCGAGAATATGGCTGTGATCACTACCGTCATGCGCAAGCTATGGGCCTGTATGCAGCTGCTATCCGAATGGCGTTGCTAAGATCTAGTAGTACGGAGTGGCGAACATACTCCTAGTGGTCAGTGTGCCAACAGTGAAATGGCGGTGCTTGGATTCGTAAATTTAGGGCACAGAATGTCGACGAGGTAAGTCATGCAAAGGCATGAACAATTGGAAGATGAAATACAAGGGAAGACTTTCCCCCTTTCGTGCACCTTCATATTCTCCTGAAAAATGAGACGGCGAATCGCGACCACACAAGCGAGCGGGCGACGTTCAACGTTCAACCCCGAAGTGAGATCCTCCTAACGGACATCACCCGTCGACTAAATAGATAAGTCGGCAACAAAGTGGGAGGGGAGAGAAAAGACAAAGGGTGCATGGTACTTTGGCGGACACGCCCGGAATGAAAGTACCCCGCAGGGTAACAACCAACATGATCTGATGTCGAGACGATGAAGTGGGGCGTACCATGAACCAGGTAGCGAGTTGTGGGCCTCGCAATTGTTCTTATGCTTGTTTTCGTGACATGGTATTAAGTAAATATATCCAGTTCGCGTGAACTAGTGGCGAAAACGGGGTGGTGGAGCATGTGACTGATCTACATCAATGGAGGAGGCCGTACGAACCACAGCTTGTCCGTTGACTCCCATCATTGCTGTATAACAGTGATCACGGCGTCGATGGTGGGTTGGTATGCAGATCATTGGATAAGGAGAATGGCATCAACGACTAGCATGTAGCTTGTAGGTGGGAGTAATTGAAAGAGTCGTGATGAGTGGAAGACGGGAAAAAGGTGCATGCCAAGGACGTTATTTGTCGACTTGTTTGTACACAAACAAGTCCCCACAAAGAATATGAATACTTGGCCCAACCGATTCTGCGAAGATGACAACGAAGGGTTGAAGGTATGGCGTTCCACTAATCTGTCTTGGGCCTCACGGCTAACATTTTTGGGCAATGCCCCGTGCTTGATCGGTCTTGAGCCCGATCAATACGACAATGGCGAGGACATCACAGGCGGTTACCTCTACATTGGCGAATATGATTCTCGAGTCCCATCCACGTCACGTATACGCCGAGTTCTCGCTACAGACGTCGGTGTCCCGTTGGACGCCACGATCACTGACACGTCATGATGATCAACGGAAAACATCACGCCCCCAAGAAAAACGGCCACGCAATCGTGCTTATCGACACTGTGACTAATCTGGCATGAAACAGGTTAGTCTTCATGTTCGCGTGCCTCTTCACCGTTTATTTTCATTTATTTGTTTTTCTCTCAGATCGTCACGGTCTACGCTTGGTTATGTGCGTAGGAGCGTTGTGCACCCGATCAACACGATGGGGTATGGTTTAGTGACCAAACCAACCTATACCGTCGTTGTACCCCACTCAATATCTAAGTCCTTCCATACTTTCCCCTCATCGACGACAGTTAGAGCGATTTAAGGCTTTTATGCCAGCTAACGGTCAACCCCAACGGTACAACAAATATATCCCTGAAGTGTCAGCCCGCATCTCGTGAAATCAAGCTCTAGTAGTGGTTCTACGCTCTACCGACCTAACAAGTATTTCTGCGACCGATGTTCGACTGAACAGATGAAATTCGTCGCTGGGATGGCTCGTGGACTCGCACGAGTACGGTTTGATGGCTCACTTCGATCTAGGCGTTGTTAATGCCCATCTGAATGATTGCCCTCGTGGACCGTAAGATATCGACGCACTGCATGACAATATATCGGTGGAGGCTGATGCATCTTGAGAGCAACTCAATTTTTGAACTCGTACTATCGGACTTCGCAGCTCTTCCACATTCACAGATCGTACTTATTGCCAACAAGACAACCCGAATGGTTGATACGATGGATACTTTATCTGACGACCTAATTATCGTGTCTTTTTTCGTGACGGACGAGGTGAACACTGCAAATTGGTTATGATTGTGAAAGTGCACCGCACCGCCACTTCAGTGTTCATCTTTGTCCTCAGCTCCCTTCTATCTATCATTTGGCTTTAACCTTTTCTATTGAGCTGCTGCAATCACCTGACTTCGCTTCATTCCCACTTTGACCCCTTCTAATCCCCTCCACATCCCTCACGGCTTAGGTCGGCAGCATATTTCGTAGTACCCAATGCAGCCTCCTAGCCACTCGGACAATTAGGCTGTCGAGCGAAAGGGATACAATTCCATCAGCTCATGATCTCACATAGACAAAACTCGGGCAGAAAACTCAACGTCGAAGCCAGTGATGCAGTAGCAGTTAGGATCCTCCCAAGGTATGCAGTGTTTGCGCGCCTCGAGGTGAGATGCAGAGGCAAGGAGGGCAAGAGAAAGGAGAGAGAAAGCGCGAAAAAACATGCTAACTTTGTTTGAACTGTTCATCGCCAACACACAAAAGGGGGAAGGGAAGATGTAAGGAGGAAATGGTTAATTGGGATTAAAGGATGCTTTGGTTGGCTTATCCCTCGAAGGGGAAAGATTCGTGAGTGACAGAGTTGAGCAAATCATGATGATTGTGGAGTGAAAAGCCGAAGGCTCTTCCGGTCCGAAACCGAAACCGAACCTGCCGGAGGAGAGCGTGCTGTGAGATGGGTTGGGCACCGAAACAGCCGATCCTGAATCCTGCGCTCGCCTGGTGCCTCGGCAAACCTAGGTCCCCATCAACGTAGCGCAACCATCTGGTTACTACCACACGACCCCAAACACAAATCAATTCGTGTCCTTGGGCTATGTCTAGATCGTTGGAAATGACGTCAGACACAAGTTGACGTTGGACAGTGCCGATGCAGCCACCCGAATGAACCCATTTATGTAAATTCTGATGAATGACGAGTTAGACTGTCACACGTCTGAAACCACGACCGTGACGTCGAACTCTTTACAACAGCAACAACCCGCATCCGGAAGCACCCCCAACATCTTTGCTAATGTCGGTCCGGATTCTGGGTGGTGTCGGTGTTTAAATTCAGAGTCAAATTTTTCGGTCAAAACGTGCGTGAAAAACACCGTCTGCCAGGTGGCGTAACCAAGACGTAGAAATCCATCCCGTCATGATCGCTTGTGACGTGCAGAAGAAGGGCGATAGAACACTCAGTCGCACGGTTCATGATTGGAAACAAACACCAACAGCTGTATCAGACCTCACACAAGCGCTAGTGAAGAGACATGATGTCAAGGTGAGAGTCGAGACACCGAGATAGGAATGTGACTGACGAGGACCACATCGCGAGTCACAGTACTAAACTGCCTACCAAGCGTTTCACGAGTCACTGCACAGAAGGTCGCTACATATGACAGGTGGAGGGCTTACCAAAGATATTGGTTGGTTGTCCGTGCTAGAGGGTGCGTCTTGACTATCATCAAGGATTTCACGTGAATTTAGGCAAAAGGACGCACTCTGCCACTACGCCTTCCCAGGTACAAATGAAATTCTAGGCTGTATGTCTTGAGGTGAAGTCACGTTGACGCCAACGCAGGGATGACTTGCTACGGGTCTACAGGTGCTTGGATGCAGATAATGAGGTGGCACAAGATGCCGACGAGGAGATAAGTCATGCATGAACGCCCATGCTAGCCAGAAGTCTGAATGGTCATCCAAGGACTCGGGTGGCAGCCTGAGAGAAATTAAATCGCGACAGCTGGGGCGATTTCGTTCGAGTGGCCGCTTGCACAGTGGCCTCCTCTGGTTCAACGACCATCTCTTCGTTGTATCCGCGTACTATTCCCGCTACAGTAGTAGTGGGTCTTTTGCCCTCCCTGGGCCTTCGCTCGAAAGCGAATTCGCGTGTACTTAGATGCTCCTTGCTAACCAAGCCGTTTGTATGTGTTTACCCGTCACTGTTTGTACTTGTTTTTCCTATTGTTAGCGCCTCGCTACAAGCCCCGCCAGTCCTCCAGCGCCAGTCATTAATTTGTTCTGGGCCGCGAATACAAATAACTTGCACAAGAGACGCAGTCAATCCTGGGATTCGACAAGCACCCCGATTCCACTGTGATAGCCCAGATGAATAGAATGTCTCGCGCTGAAATCTGTTCAAGCACGACTGCGAGATCGTCGTCGTCAAGCTGGGTACGCTGAGTGCAAACCCGGGCCAAGGTGCCTGTCTATCTGTCCCGTTGCCGTTGGCGCCCGCCCTCACATCGTCTTCGCTGTTAACCAACTCTGCCAATTCCTCGATTGTTATGGCAAAGCCCACTCGGTGGCCGCAAAGCGTGTTGCACTTTACCTCATGGAACTCGTACCCTTCATACGTCCTCGGTGAAGAACAGGTCATTTGCCTTCTCGGTTTCTCTGGTGCCGACTCTATGCAGCGCGTCCCGACGCCGAGCATTCAACCAGCAGCAGCAGCTTTTCTCTCGGTTCCGGAGTGATCTCTTGAACTTGGCGCTCCTGTCGACGACAACGACTCATTACTCTGCCAATGTGCGAAGTCGAATACGTTGCTACCTACGATGGTCTCGAGCGTGTCTAGCTGGTTACGTTAACATTGGCCAGCATTGACTTCCGTCAAATTACTGCACCCCCCTTCTTTGCAACGACCTGGAGCTATTGCTGTGTCCAATAACCTTATCTTTCCACCCCAAGCTTAAACACACCCCAACCAACCAAATACAAGTTTATTCGTAAACGCGTTGAAGATGGACAAGTCTACCTACATCGTGTCATCTCTAGGACAATGTCGCGGATGCACTCCCAACCAGTTTCTCTCAAGGGGGAGTGGGAATCATTGTCAGGAACCTCAAAGACGAGTCCCGCCTTCACCCTACTTATTCTACTGCAAGTATCGTGTATTTCAGAATGGCTCTTCTGCCAATACATTCTCATTCAATTTGGATCGTAACTGATCACCTCGTTTCTTAGATACCATTCATTCGTGTCACCGAAACTGCATTCGGCTCCTTAGGCACTACGCGTGTGTATAGTTGACCTGGCGGCAGATGGCGGGATGGCGGGATGGAGAGATGTGGGTGTGTATGTTACGTCCGTACGTAGACAGAATTATTTCTGTGCGCGCGAGTGCTCGTGCACACATGAAGATGTCAGTAATGGTGGGGACGACAATGCACACGCCTGCTTGTAGGCTGAGTGGGGGAAACGGACAGGGGCGAGAGGATATGCGTAAGCACTGTACCAGATTATACCCTGGTAGGGCTACTACGCTCAGCACTCTACACTTTAGATAATCGAGCGAATAACAGACAGCAGATCATTTGTGACAAAACTCTACTGGGGATATTATGTAATGAATCTAATGATATCCATATTTCGCACTTTTTGCGATCATGGTCGACGAGATTGAATACAGACTCAGACAATTGGCATTCCCATCGTGTTGAAACCACCTCATTCTATTTAGTCATTCTTGCCTTCTTTCCCCACTTTGCCTATTTCTTATCCTTATCTTCCTTACACCATACGTGGCTTAGACTCAGGTACCTCCGAGTCCAGTCGGAGGGCCGAGACAGAGGCGAGGGCGAGAGCGAGAGCAAGCAGGGAGGATACGCGGAAAAAATGATGCCGATTTTTAGTTGGGCGAGAAAGCGTTCAAGTTGTCGTAGCACGTAGGAGGACAGATGTGACAAGGATATGGTAGACTGTAAATTCAATGGTGCTGTGGTTGGCTTTTTATACCTCAACGCAAAGCGACCCCGTCCTTCCTCTTCGACCATGCATAAACTAAGGGAAAGCGTACTGCGTGGCCAGATGAAACAAGGGGACCTGTCTTCGTATCAACTTGAAGACCCCGCAAGACGCTGCGCAGTGCGGCGGCGGAACGCACCTCACCGATGCGCCTCTTTCACCAGCTTGAATATCAGGCAGATGACAGGGTCGAAAGTCTACACCCATGAAGTAGTGAGTACATCGAGACATATCACGGCAGCTTCAGCGATCCACGCTCTCCAAACTTCAGTATTACATCGATAAATAGCCCGATACGCTCAGGGGTCAGTAACACACGTCCTGGAACAGGTGTCTGTTGTTTCGTGACGTGGCTCTCTGTCAGCAAGAGAACACAGTTACTTAGTGTAGGATCCCTGCTACTCTCTCCGGTTCGTGCCTATTATTGATTCAGTTCAGTGGAGGATTGGTTGATGCTCACCTCTGGATCCGTCGGAGCAGAACTCCATCTGCGGTGGATGTGAAGGGGCACGAGGGATTCACTCGGGTTACCTTCACCCCTTGCGGAAAAGCGGCTGTGGAACGAACACCTTCACGGTAGTGGTCGATGACACTGACGTTCATTTGAGGTATGCACTGGCCTACGAGCTTGGACTCTCGCGGGCCAGTGTCAGTTCTGCAACAAAACGTGCAGTAGCTGGTGCCTTGTCTCGCCCGACATCCTAATGTCGAACGAGGCGTTTGTCATTCCCGTCGAAAGACAGAGAGTGTCCTCCTTTGTCAGTTCGGACCATCGCGCAGAATGCATTCCTGATCTCGAGGTGAGGCGCTTAATGATCGTCGTCAGTGTTTACTCTTGACAGCTCATAAAATGTTGCTGGCAAGATGCTCGGAAGATCCACACGGGCAAATGCGATGACTCTGTATACACCAGTCTCGTGCAAGCTGGGCCGAGAGAATGTCTGTAATATTATTTACCTTGTATATTGACGCCTCTCGTACGGCGGCAGTGAACGACCTACGGGACGAAGTCAACTCGCACATCAAATAGGGATAGGGATCACTCATGAGGGATGGTGGGACAACACGACATTCCACCGATGAAGGCACTTTCTCGAGCAAGAGTATTATTCAGGAATCCCAGGAAGACGAAAGCGTGAACAGCGTATATTGATGTTATCGGGACGGCGAGCTTGGATGACAAGGTCTCCTTCCAAATGCCAGAGCGGGGGCCATCGAAGATGGGAGATACAATTTTTGTGGTAGAGCTGGGCATGATGGGTGTGGTGATAGGGTGATAGGGTGACGGTAAGGGATCAAGCCGGAATGGCCTTGGGTCCGGCGGGGTGCGGCCTTTTTAGTCTTTCGATTGAACTGATTGAGGTGAGTAACCTATTTCAAGGAAGTAGAGAAGGTCACCCAGCTATCAGTTTTGGGGAGGTGCAGCGCAGCGCTTCTTGGAGATGAGTGCGGCCGCGCGCATGGATTCAGCAATCGTTGACGTCATGCTTGGCCTCTGTTTACACGTGTTTACATGTCAGCCAAACTAGTCGCTGGTTGGTTATGAAGGCCGACAACGAATGCCAGTGCCCTGCTATGTCATTCAAGAAGTGAGGTATGTATCCATCAAGGCAATATTCGCTGGCAAAAATGCCTCTAACGTTGGAGGCGTAGTTTTGAAATACGCAGTAGAAAGTGTTGGTATCCCATTGCAAAGACTGGCTCTTCGGGGGACAGACATCATGATGGTGAGCGGAAATTTGTTCTACTATATGGTCGGCCGGGTTTACTCTGATGTGTAGTTCAATGATCGGCCAGTTTGGTTTCTCGGGGACACGCTGCCTCGTCCTGGCACCACATGTACAACTCCCAGCAATATCAATGAGCCCTGCATTTGTCCACGCCGTGAGAACAACAAAATCCCCGAGACCTCGACAATTGCATCCACGGTCACACACGGAACAGAGCCTGTCATCATAAATAATATGACATCCTCGCGGCGGCTTCGGCTTCATTTGGACTCGGCCGCCTGCCTCAGACTTCCGACGGACGTGTCATTCCGACCCGCTGCATCTCCGAACTCGGAGCGAGGTTCCGCAGTGTCCCATTGGCAAGCTCTGACTGCGGAATTGTGTTTGTTATCCTAATTGCAACCACGACAACGTTTGACACCAACACCTAAAGATATGTTTCCAATGGAGTGTGATACACCGATTGCTCCCGCATTGAAATCTTGATGGTGAATCAAGATGCCAAGAATCGTTCTCACAAAGACGGCTCACACTTCGCAGGAGAAAATCCGAGAGATAAGGATTAGCCTCTTGTGCGTCTTCATTTACGGTGAAGAGCTTCACAAGATGAAAGACATAGTAGCAGTTCCCTTATTGTCAACCATCGCGGGAACAAAAATACATGAGTTGACAAACTAGTATACTATAACAACATATTTGTGCCTGGTAGTCACACGCGCGCTGCACAGTGACTTCCCAAGCAAAGCAGAAAATTAAAAATAGGAAGAACTTCTTTGAAAACATGGGTGAAAACTGTGCGTAATAAGGTACTTGTAAGTCATAAGCGGTCAGTCCACGCGGTATGCAGTGCCATAACAGAGAGCTGTGTGATCAGTCCAACGTGGTATCAGATACTATCATGAATCACGACTCGCTGTCTCGGTCTCATCATCATTCAGATCAACTTCAACGACTCCAATCTCAACCACTGGTGGCCCGCTCACATCACCATGGTGCTTCTGTGATGGATTGGGCATTGCGACGAGGACTGCAACACGTACTGAAGGCGTTGGCGTTACTGTCGGAGATGAAGAGGATAAAGATGGTTCTTGGCTTGCCATCGACAACGCAGTGGTAGGCGGTGGCAATGGCGGTGATCGTTTCCTTGTAAAAGGTCGTATGAATCGTGGAGGACGCAATGAAGGGTCTGCGGGATTCTCCGCGGAGCTTGCTGTGGGCCCCTGAGGTGATGGCGCGGGAGGATTGACATATGCGGCATAAACAGGCTAGGGATCGAATGGTTAATGACTACGGGCCATACAGCATGGAGTCCTACCATTATGTCACCCCAACTTCTCTTTTCGTCCTCCTCGTTTTCGCCATCGTCGTCGCTGGGATGCAGCCATGATTCCCAAAGCTTCGGTTTCTGGCCAATATCTCGTCTTCTCCTCCCAGTTGTTGAGTTGAAGTGGTGTGGCAACCAAGTCCCTGTTCGAATGGCTTCCTCGACTAAGCGCTGGTGGCGCCGGCGGAGGATCAGGCTCCGAATGACGATAGCGGATGATACGGCGAGGAGAAGGACGAGAGTGGCTACAAGTGCCGTGTAGGATACATTCATAGGCATGAGGGAAGTTCCAGTAAGTGGATCAAGAGCAGAAGACATGGCGAAGCGCAACAAAGAGAGAAGAAAGTCAGTGGCGGGTAGTCATAGTGGTGAGAGCTCAGGGCGCAAGGTACTAACCAAGAAAGGTGTATACTGTTAGCGGAGAGGTGGTCGGACGTGTGGCGGACATGTGGGCACACAGGAGCCGTGAAAGGGAAAGCGAATTAAATCATGCACGGTGGATCGCACAGGATGGCAAGAATGGGATCGTGTGTCGTATGGTTGCCAAATCGTAGAGCATCCGATATAAAGTGCAGCAGAGACGGGAAGTGGAAATGGACAAGAGTGTGAGAGCGCACGATCCAGTCAGTGTGAAAATCGAATGAACGGAAGGAGAGGTTAATGGTCAGGGTGCTCACGGTACAGGGTAGCATTAGCCGTGGGGTCGCTCGAGCCCTGTGTAGAAGTAGGTGAGCTGTCCGGTGAACTTGCTGAGGTAGGAGATAGAGAAGGGCCTCCTGTCGGCAGGGGTGGCCCTGATGAAGGGGAAGCAGACATTGTGACGGCCGCAGCTGGGGGGTCCGCAAAGCGCGTAAGCGAGGTTGACTGCCTATTAATATGTGGGTTTTCAAGGATATAAGTAAACCCGGAAAGTTGGACGAAGATTAGAAACTTGTACTGCAGTTCAAAGTAAACTTAACTTGTGGGCGTCGGCGTCGGCGTCGGGAATGGGTGGGTATAAGAGACTCTAGAGGTCTGCTCCCGAGGCCGTTGTCGTTGTGGACAAAGTCTTTGGGGCTGTGATTAATAGATCCGCATCCATAACCCTAACCCAAGTAGCGACGGATCCACCAGATTCTGTCGGAGAACGAAACAAAGCCTCCCGTACATCGGCACTCCTATTTTCCCACGTTAATTGTTGATCTACTCTGAACCTGACAAGTCGGCCTCAAGGATTGTGCCTGGAAGGTGGACAGTAAGAAAACAAGGCCCATGAATGAAATGAATTCGAACCGAATATGATGCCGACGGATGTTCCTCCAGTAATATGAATCTTGAAAAAACAAGCTACAAGGCTCAAATTTCGTGTCCCCGCAGTGCGCACGCTTGACAGCTTGAAGCCCGGATTGGATCCGGGTCGAGGCTGTCCGCTGAAACCGTGGCAAACTCCATGTTCCTGTCCATCATCCTGTGTCTCTATTTCCGGTCGGCTGCGCTCAGTCCATCACGATTGTCTAATGCGACTCCACAGCATTCGCAGCGAATTGCCTGCAAGTCTGACGTTCATTATACAACACATTACAAAGCTTTGTTCCTGCATTCAACTGGTTAGTAATCCTTAATAGTGATTTATGCGGTCATTCTAGGACCCCTTCCGACGGGACATAGCCCGGATCAGCATCAAATTTGTACAGGTTGCGTTATTGACATGCCAAAGCTGTCAAATCTTATCTAGGTGTCACCACCACAAGTGAGTCCGGGATATACATAACTAACCTTGTGTGAGCCCTGAATGTCGCGCTTGCTTATCACTACAATCCTCTGAGCTGGAGCAGTACCTCCATTGCAATTTCAGTGTTAGTTGCAATTCGCCTACGTACGTTTAACTTGTGCGTCCCGTTTCGCCGAGCTGATCCTCCTGTTGCTAGTGAGATCGGAACCTAATACTCGAGGTCGGGAGAAAGAGTCCAAGCCCTATCTCTGTGTGTGTCGCATCATGATACCTATGCTGAAATGACACATCTAGTTTCGATTCGTGTCCTTCACAGAAGAAATGAATGCAGATGTATTTCAACATAAGATTACGGGCTCGGTCCACAGTACTATAGGTGTGCACGCTGATCCGAATAGACTTAAAAATGGGCAGCTTGCACCAGAACTTTTCACGTTCCGCTCGAACCTCCTCGGTAACCCTTCTCACACCCTGTGTACACTCCACGTCGATTTCAATCTGCTTTGGCAGCGTCCTCAAGAGACGAGTCGCGTGGCTTGCTAAGTTCTCCTTACCCTGGGAGAGGATGGACCACATAGCCCTTCGTATCTTTGCGAGTTATGTCACGGTGTGCGTCGGGTCTCTGGGCTCGCCAAGTCTACTTATCTCCCAATCATTCCCGACCTTCATCCAGGAGAGCTGGTAAAACGCACCTGCGCGCGTTCAACCCCATTTCAACGCGGGCGAGCCGATTGTATGACGCAGGTTCCGAGAGTAGTGTGTCCCATGGGCCTTCACCGCATCTTTGCTGGTGCATGTGATACGTAGCATAGGGATTCTCAAAAGCGTCCCATTCGTAGATGCTCCTCGGCCAATCATACCCCTGATCTGATGCACTCCATGTCGCCCGCGACGCACTTACCTGTGAGAAGGAGTGGAGAGAACCTATCTGCAGCGTTTATGGTCATCAACCTCCTGAAATCAGTGTGCTGGGAAGGCAGGGGCATCGAAACATCAGACGACAGAATGGGGGCTACTCGCGAGGAGACCCAGGAGGTCGCCGTCGCCATTGCTACCCACTGAGTCGTGTTTTGACCAAATCGAAACGTACATAGCCTTGTAGAACTTGGCGAGGTTGTGGGATCGTCAAACATGGGGACGAGGGGCGGTCTTTCACTCAAAGTTCTGGAGTGTACCTGAATCGGGTTGCCCTATTTAGTAAGTGGTGCGTCAGCGAACGTCTCCGTTTTGCCAAGACTAGTTGCACTATCAGCGCGTCAGTGAAGCGAAAACGAACGGTGAGCATCGTATACACTGTGGCTTTCATAACCACAAAGGTGAGAGATGTGGAATGGCATTAATACCAGTGGTATGTCGGAGTTGATAATTCCCCTGTCTGACATATGGAAACTTCCTGGATGATTGTCTAGACGCACCCCAGCACGGGCAGCTGGCTACATTAGGGGTAACCCCTTCCACCCACCGACATCGTGACGATTGTGATTCTGTGGAATCATCCGTACAGCACGCGATGTAATCTGTGAATCGAGTGTGATCAGGATCGTCACGGTCCAACTTGAAGACCACTCACGCCGCCAGTGAGTCATGGGCCTTCGGCCAGCTCTGCCAGCGCATAACCGTAGCTTACTGCTTGCGCAGCTTAAGTACAGTACCAGGTGCTACAACTCGCTGGCTCGGAATTGCCGACTAGAGGCAGCCACGTTGCGAGATATGACAGACCTCAAATTTGAAACATGTTCCAAAATATGACCTCCAGACAAGACCAACAGTGCTTATCGATTCTTGTGTTTGGAGAGCATGGGTCACTACCGTTACTGCGAAATATTTCGACGTGAAGTCTGCACCTACGCGTGTGTGTGTGAAGACTCTGGTGGGTCCTGCTATCGTACCTTGCCACCTACCAGATATCGAGCTCGTGAACGAAAGTCTTTGTATGCTCCGTCCTCCCGGCGCCTTGGCACGTCTAACGCAGCATGGCATGCCACATCTGACGCAAAGTCGGGTACGATCCCCGGCGATAGTAGATACGCTTTTCCAGGCATGGCAACTGGGGCACTCTGCGTTGTCAGTCGAAGTATAAGAAGCCAGTTTTGAATTCCGTCCACGATTCCTTTCACATCTGCCCTCTTGTGTGCTACACCACAATCACGCATTGGATAAGAAAACAACATGCTTGGTTGCGTGTTCACCCTTCTTGCTTTCGTTCTCATTCCGTTTGCCTCTTCGTTTCACTCCAAGCGGAAGGCAAAGGCAACGGACTAGTGCGTAAATGACACGAGTGTGAGTTTTTGCCTGGGGTTTGTCCCTGTGATATCATGGGTTGATGGAAATACTTCTCTTTCGCTCGATAGATCATAGTGTTAGAAGGCCCTAGGAGATCAAATGATAAATGGGAGAGTGCCAAGAATGTCGACGTCCATCAGAAAAAAGGATAGTGCTAGACGAAAGCATCAGTCGTACCAACTACCCGCAATGTCTTGTCGGTGGAACTGCGAATTCTGATGGTTACCAGTTCAAACCAACTAATTACCCTCATCCACATGGTCATCAGAACAATCTGGGTATCATTCTAATGACGAAGTTGTTGAAATGGCATTTTACTCCTCGTGGGTAGCTGGCATGAACGCACTTCGTTGTCACTGGCACCAACATGTGTTGCTTCTTGGAAGTGCATGGCAGTTGCTCCATGGGCCTGATGAGAATTCCTCTGTGGAAACATCATGATATTGACTCTAAGGTATCAAAAGGTTCAGTGTCGTTTACGGAAGTTTTCATGCCTGGAATATTAATATCAGTATTGATGCCTGATATCCCCCTCACCATGGTTTCATCGCGTCACAAGGAAATGCTGGCCTTGCTGCCGCAGATGCTCGGTGTTAGATGCACTATCTGCCACCACTGGCATCATGATGCACTGTTGTTCACACTGGCTACACATCCAGATCGCTCAATCTCATTAACCGACCTTGCGCTAGTACTCTTGCAATCTTCCTGGAGAACCCTTGATCAGAAACCCCTTCATGAAGCGGTCCAGCACCTACGGGAGGTACTAAATTTATGTCCTATTGGACATCCGCACCGCTTGGGTGCGCTGAGAAATCTCGCGGCTGCTCTTTCATTGCAGACCCACCTACCCAGGGGGAGTGGTGACAGTAGTACAGGCGATATTGACCCAGATGAAATAATGGGACTCCATCGAGAGGCACTGCGGTTGATGCATGCTGGACACATAGATTATTTGATGATATTGCAACATTTTGTTGGAGAACAGCCTGCCCAGTACATTGTACATTAGCTTTCCTACAATACATATGCTACATTTCCTCTTATGGACATCGTGTGCAGTAGACATGCACACCACTTGTTCCTTTCCTCCAGTCTCGTACCATGTCGAGTGGAGTATAACATTCTCTCACAGATTCCGTGTCCCAAGACATTTCGCACACGAGTCCATCCGGTTGGGAACTGACCATAAAGATTTTGATAAGGCAATCCTGTTACAGTGAGAAGCACTAGAGCTCACACCTGCGGGACACCCATACCGTGTGAGGACATTGATGGACCTCGCACAATCTCTTTGGACACAATTTATCCATGAAGACAACAAGCAAGACTTTGGGGAAGCATTGCAACTTTGCCAGACTGCCCTGCTCAACTGTCTCCCTGGTAATCCAAATCAAGTGGAAATCTACCTTGCAGTTGCCAAAATCCAATTGGGAGCTTATGAGGTTGAGCATCTCGAAGAGTATCTACACAGTTCCATGATGTGCTTTGATTCCGCAACCACTTTTAAACCCAGTAACATCACCCTGCACATCGCAGGTTCCATCATGTGGGCATGCACCGCAGAACTGCTCCAACATGCCCCTGCCCTCAATGCATATACGAGGTCACTCCAGTTTCTAGACTCCTATATCTCTATGGCAGCATCACCTTCGTCTCGTCATCTCTCCATGAAGAATTTCCCTACCATCTTGCCTGTTGAAGCAGCATCTTGTGCTCTTCATTGTGGCAACATCCCCCGAGCCATAGAGCTAGTTGAGCAGGGCCAGGCTCTCCTCTGGACCCAAATGGCATGATTCCACACACCACTTGATGATCTCTGCTTTCGGCACCCTAGTGCTGAGCCCTTGATGAAGAGATTCCGGGACCTGGGTGACATGTTCAACCAACAACCTGCTGGCCTGGATGACCTGTCCAGGGACGGTTCACACAGGCTAGCTGAAGAGGCTGAAGTTCGACATTACAACAATCTCCTAGATGATTGGACAGGGGTCATTGAGGAGATTAGAACTTTTGATGGTTTTTCGCAATTTCTCTTACCACCCCTCTTCTCAGATCTTCAAGGAGCATCTTGTCAAGGGCCTGTCATCATTCTGATCGCCAGCAGGTTTTCCTGTGATGCAATCATTGTTTTGCATGACAAGTCACCAATCCATGTTTCCCTTCCCACCACTGAGGAAAGGCTGGATGAAATTGAAGATCAACTTCAGAGCGAAACTTCCCACTCCGCAGATGTGCAAGAAAGGTCAAGTGTCATCTCCAGTGCCTCGCTGTCTCAGACATCCCACCCCAAACAAAGAGGCTCCAATGATGGGAAAGAGATCACATTGGACCTATCTGTGCTTTCAAGACCTACAACCTCACACGTAATTATCGAGGTTTTGCGGGAGTTGTGGGACACTGTCGTCGGTCCTGTGGTCGCCGAACTGGAGAGTATCCTGAAAAAGGGTTCTCGGATATGGTGGTGTCCCAAATATTCACTGCATTTCCATTGCACGCTGCGGGTCAATATCGACGGAGTGGGAGGGATTTGGAGCGTCTCTACGTGTCGTCTTACACTCCATCTCTCTCAGCGTTGATCAAAGCTTGCAGGGTGAGAGAGAGTTCATCTCCCGCTCACTTTTCTGCCATCGTTCAGGCCAAGCCAGCTGGACCATACCAAGAACTACTCTTCGCCGACCGTGAAGCAGACATCCTTGAAGACTTTTTACCCGCTACTACCGTTTTCACGAAACTTACACGTGATGTGTCCACCAAAGATGAAGCCCTTCGTGCACTGAAAACGAATCACTGGATCCATTTCTCATGCCATGGGGAAACAAGACTTTGAGACACCATTTAACTCCCACCTCGCGATGGCGGATGCCGAGCTTTCGCTCCTCGATATTATCAACGCCAATCTATCGAACCATGAATTTGCGTTTTTGTCTGCATGCCAGACCGCTGTTGGAGATGGAGTGACGCCAGACGAAATGATTCACTTGGCGGCCGGGTTGCAATTTACAGGCGTCAAGAGTGTGATCGGGACTCTGTGGACAATCAGCGACGCAATAGCCTACCTGCTCGTGCCGGAATTCTACAAAGAGTTCTGTGCTGGTGGTGTTATGGATTGCACAAAGGCAGCCCGTGCGTTGCACAGAGGTGTCTTGGCACTGGCGAAGAAAAAAGTGCCTCTTGAAGAACGAATCGTATTCATCCACATTGGGATTTAAGGACAGGTAAGTGCTGCGTTTCTTGCTTGTCCCACGAGCAAGCAGCGCTGATGGTGTTTTCTAGTGCAATGATTGATATAGCTGAACAAGTCTTTGAAGGTGTGAGAAAAGCCTAGGCTGCGTAAGAGTCTTGCTAGATCCCCGAGCGTGGAAATAGGTTTAGCGGTGGTCATTTCACAAGTAGATACCTACCTCCACGAATGGAAAGGACTACTTCGATTTAGGAAGACCTACAAATCCATAGCACAGTAACACAAGAATACATTGAACCACACGACATGCAGTGATTATCGCATGTCTGGTGTCAATCGTCCCACTCAAGTTCTTCTCCTTCAAGCGCCTGTGGTTTACGACGGTCAGAGAGACCTCAGAACGTCGGGGACCAGGTAACATACCGCATCGTATACCTCATCTTCTTTACCGTCCTCGTCGAGGGGGTCCCATGGTGGTCGGACGTCTTCCCAACTTTAAACGAATTGAACGGACACTCTAGTGAGGAATTGAAAGGCAACTCACTTTTCAATCAAGTTACTCTGCTTTATATCGCCACGTCTGCCAAGAATGACTTCCCAGAACGAAGGAGGAGGCTGTTTCAGTCTATACAATGGGCGATAAATAGGCAAAGTGTGATTTCCATAACGCAAAACGCCGTCACGGTGAACCGTATCTACGGTCCAGCCCACTTCGGCTGCTCCGCCAGCGATACCCGACGAAACAGGTACGCTGGCATCAAGTGATGCAGAGAAACTCTCGCCCTCTACACATGCTATCAGCTACCCATGTGTCGCGGACCAATAGCCCATGACGTACCCTGAGTGGACATAACCAAGATATAGGCAGGGCATGAAGTAACCTCGGTGACTATATACTTCCCTTTCAGGATGTGGAATTCCTTCAGTAGCCTCACTACTCGCCCGTCTCTCGGGAGGGACGAAAGCTGTGGCTTGTACATGACCAGTGCAGCACCGCTCTTGCTGTCGAATCGACAATTCACCCGGAACTTGACGGTAGCCACGTCTTGCACATCGCTGTAAAGTTCGTCGCAGTCAGACCTCTCAGGATCCACAGGCAACAATCACCCACACCCCAACCGATAGATCAACCACCCTCACAGTGACGCCACGCGAGCTCACGGCAATGTAGTCATCGGTTCTCTCCTGCGTCACGGGCTGAAGACTCGCGTCCTGAAGGTTTATCCCCAACGAGTCTCCGAAACACTCTTGAAAGACGTGTCGTATATGTTGCCCTGCCAGTCGAATTCTCCGGTCTCTCTGTTGATCTTGCCCGAAATCACCGACCTGGATTCAAACAGAGTCACTGACGTTGACGGGAATGACCGCAATGGCAATCACCTTGATTTCCCTCGGAGGGTCCCAATTTGCCCACTTGGACGTCGTTGCGAGGATGAGATCGATGAATTTGCGCGACTCGTATTTCATTCTGGTCACTCGGAGCTGACGCGTGGCGGAACACAAAGTGAGGACCGTACTGAGCCTCTCCAACGTGCCCTTGAGCGTCTAGATGCCATCATCACTCGGAGTACGAAAGCTCTATATTAATTGTGCCATGTAACTTAGCTCGGTACATGTTGCGATGGATATATAAACCTATATAAACCTCTTATAAGCAAAGAGATTATTGAGCCATTGGTAAAATGATGTGCAGCTAAATATATATCATATAAACCATGTATAAATGTTGTATAAATGTTGTATCTGCATT